>JASVEL010006677.1:0-60031 GCA_032618575.1 Nicotiana noctiflora
AGAGGGTCTTAACCATTTGTAATAATCTTATATTCATGCATATCAAAGCAATACAATACTTTTGTCTCTTTTTCTTTCTTGTTGATTTGTCTGTTTCGTAACTCTACTCTCACTCACTCAATTCGAGGGCGATCTAGCTCGATGGTTGAATTGCATTTCAATACTGGTTTGTCTTACTTTTTTGTTTATCTCTTCCATTAACCATCATATTTATCAATTGGTGCTAGGTGAAATTACATATCCTGAAATCACTTATAAGTTTAATTGTTATCCGATTTTAAGGGTAAACAATTTAGCGCCCACCATGGAGCTAAGAATAATAGTCATTTCCTGGTATTAATTCTCATAACACACTATTTTACGCTTGTTCTCGTAAGTGTCGATTTCAAGAATCAACATGTCAAACTCTCAAGTAGCATCCACTCACATAGATAATATACTTGGTCTTCATGGCGAGATTGGAAACATAACCGCCCCGGGAAATGGAATACCTCCAGCCAATCCCGATGGGCCGCTGGCTGTAGACCCAGCCGATATCAGCTCCCATATTACCATTATAGGAAATTTGGGTGTCGTCCCTGAAAATAGCGTATGTAGAGATGCTAGAACATCCTATCGAAACAGGTAGAGTGGTGAAGAAGACGAAATTAGCCTTCGCATGATATTGGAGATGTTGTAGACTCAACAAGACGCAATAGCAAAACTCCAAAATCAGAATCGTGCAACAAGCAAGATCAAGCTCGAGTCATCACTAGAAGTTGTTCATAGAGCCGAACCGGTGCTAAAGAGATCAAATAAAGGAGAATCGGAGACTAATCCCGCTATTGTAAAAATACTCGAGGAACTAACAAAGCGGATCAAGACAAAGGAAAAGAAGATCGAGGAAAATGATAAGAAGGTGGGAACCTACAACTCCAGGGTCGACCAAATCTTGGGGAACCACTGGTATTGAAAGGACTTGATTCCAAAAAAGTTTGTCCAAAAACCTTTCTCCCCTAGTGCTGCTCCGAAGCCAATCATGAAGAAGTCCCGTATGCAATGAGATTTTGAAGTATAACGGGATGACAGATCCAAACGAACATGCCACCTCTTATACTTGCTCTATTTTAATTGAATCCGTATTGCTAAACCCAATTTCTTCGATTTATTCCAACAGGCCCTTGGACAGTTAAAGGGGACATTGATCGGGAACAATGATTTAATAGAGATCGATATCAGCCATACGTGAGAGATCAAAGAAATAACAGGTCTGGACACAACCTCGTTTAGAATAATAGAAGGTATGATAGGGGACAAAGCTCCCGAGGGATCATGAGAAAAAGTGGTTTCTATAGGGATGTCGGGTCCAAAGAATCACCTCAACATTTAGAATATAACTTCAGCGTAGATGCTTCTGTCGTAGTATCAACCATTGGACGCATCAAAGATACTAGGTGGTCTCGACCTCTACTAACCGATCCAACCCAAATAAACCTAATTCAAATATGCAAGTATCATGGTACCCATGGTCACAAAACATAAGATTGCAGAGAACTAAGAGGGGAAGTTGCCCGATTGTTCGATGAGGGGAAACTATGAGAATTCTTAAGTGATCGGGCCAAGAACCAAGTCAAGAACAGAGATTCAAACAGGAAGAATAAGCAAGAAGAGCCACAACACATGATCCACATGATCGTTGGAGGGGTTGATATTCCTCAAGGAAGGGTATTCAAATGCACCAAGGTGACAATCACAAAAGAAAAATGGACTCGGGACTACTTACCAGAAGAGACCTTATCTTTCAACGAATAAGATGCAGAAGGGATCGAACAACCTCACAATTATGCACTGGTAATATCTATCATTATGAATAAAATTCAAGTTAAATGTGTGTTGATTAATCGAGGTATCTCGGCCAATATTATTCGGTCAAGGTTCATAGACTAACTCGGCCCACAAGATCAAATTATGCCTGCAGATTGAGTGCTTAAGGGCTTCAACATAGCAAATGAACTACCAAATGGGAAATTATCTTGCCGATAAATATGACCGGAACCATACAGGAAATGAAGTTCCATGTAATTAAGGGTAACATGAGGTACACACCCTGCTCGGGAGGCCTTGGACCTATAACATAAGGGCGATAACCTCAACCCATTACCAAGTTCTAAAGTTCCCAACATCTAAGGGGAATCAAAACAATATACGGGGAGAATCCCGCAGCCAAGGAGATGTTCACAATCGATAAGGCAATACCAGTGTCAACACTTTCATCAACAAAAGGATCAAACTCAAAGGGAAAACAGGAAGACAAATATCAACCATAGTCACCAGCTACGGTCTGACCGGTGGAGTAGGAAACTTTCGAGGATAATGATTATATGATACCTCAAACCTTCATAATCCCCGATGATTATGATGCAACGAAGTCAACGTTCGAAGAGTTGGAACAAATTTTACTGATCGAGCATCTTTCTGATCGAAAGGTCCTAGCTTAGAAAAAAACTTGTTCCATTCCTTTTAGATGACATAGATTGTTTTGTTTGGTCCCATGTCAATATGATAGGGATCCCACCAGAGATAACTACCCACTGATTAAGCTTGGACCCGAAGTTCCGTCTAGTAAAGCAAAAGAGAAGGCCCTAGTCCGAGGTTAAGCATGCATTCATCAAGGACGAGGTAACCAAACTTCTCAAAATAGGGTCTAATCTAGAAGAAAAATATCCCAAATGGTTAGCAAATGTAGTAGTGGTCCCTAAGAAGGGAAATAAACTTAGAATGTGTATAGACTATAAGGACTTAAACAAGACTTGCCCTAAAGATTCTTTTCCTTTGTAGAACACCGATCACATGATCGATGCCATGGCCGCCCATGAGATTCTCAGTTTTCTCGATGCCTACTCTGGTTAAAATTAAATACAGATGAATTCGAAGGACCGGGAAAAGACTTTGTTTATCACTAAATACGATACCTATTGTTATTACATAATGTCGTTCAGACTAAAAAATACTGATGCAACTTATCAACACATGGTAAATTGAATGTTCGAAGAATAAATAAGAAAATCTATGGAAGTTTATATTGATTACATGATAGTTAAGTTCTTCCAAGCAGAGGACCATTTGAAATATTTGCAGGAGATTTTTGATATACTATGGAGGTACAACATGAAGCTCAACCCAGAAAAGTATGCATTGGAGATTACCTAGTTTAAGGCTTATTGGGCTTCATTGAAAAGATAAGGTGCTCCCACCACATGTATCTGGGCTCGATCCTCCTCTATGACCAAATCTAGGAGGTAGCTGGTCACCCTTACAAGATCACCAAGAACACGATCATCTTTCGGGATCGTGATCATGATAGTTTGCTTGCGCCCAAGATTTACACTAGGATCCGGGAATTAATCGATCAATTTGGAATTTGAGGAAGCCTCACCCGAGCTTTTTCTCTGAACTTCCGGCTCACCTATACCGGAGACGTCTTCTATCTTGGAAAATAAACCACGGAAGAGATCCACTTTTTCTGTGAGCTTATTTCCCGTGACAAGTTTCCACGGCTTGAGCATCGCATATCCAAGAACTGAAGACTAAAGGAAGCACGGGGGAATCCCCAATCTCTATTTCCCCCCGAAGATCTTTTGAAACACTCCCTCAATCTTAGGGAGCCTCGAGCTCATTCTCTTCGCCGACATCTGTTGCCTCTTTAATGGCCTATTTTCACCGAGGCAAAACTCCTACGATTCCTTTCGGCTTGGGGACTTGGGCCGAAATCTTATCTTCGGCCTTACCGGGCCTAGACCGATCAACATCGTTCTCTACTGGTTTCGAAGCCTTCCAAGCCCTGGTGCTAGCTCGTGTATTGGCTAATAGCCCTGAATCATCTTCCTTTTCTTCTTCATGTTCGCCCTCTTCAGGCTCGTCTCGTAACCCGAGGAATAAGTCCACTGTCAAAGGGATGGCATTCCCCCTATGGGTCCGCATCTTTTTAGGCTTTTGCTTGTCCAAATTTTTGGAGCTTGAAGCCTATCACATTTTCTGCTCTTTCTTCTATTTTGAAGCAGACAGTTGGGAAGGTTTTCTTCGTCACCTGAAGGGGGCCTCATCAGCACATCCTTCCCTAGGCCTACGAAAGAATGGTAAATGAGATCAAAAGGAAATTTGGATAGTGATCAGAGTTCTAGGATTATACAAAGCTTACCATGGTTTCGGGCCTCCCATCGACCTCTCGAAAATTCGCGCCATGTGTGCTCAACGTGTGTCGATTTTGACACTAAGCTTCTAACCGAGTTCTCAAGCTGGGGAATCGCTCCCGACAACCAGGCAACATATGCATCATACAAAGCGTCAATAAGAAAGGATGAAAAAATGAGCAAAATATAAAAAAGGAGCCATACTTACATTTCATATTCCATTTCTCCGGAAATGGCATACTTTCGGTTGGAATCAAATCCGAGGTCTTCACTCGGACAAATCAGCACATCCAGCCCCGGTCATTGTCCTTATCTATGCTTGAGAGAGCCGCCTTGGAAGCCCAAGGTTGAAGATTTATTAGCCCCCCTCGATAAATTATGGGGATATATAAGTGTACAAGATAATCGAGGGTAAAAGGAAGCCCATCAACTTGGCTCACAAAAAATGGAGTTGTATCACTATCCTTCAAAATGAGGGGTATATTTGGCCGAGGGAGACCTCATACTTCTTGCAGTAGTCAACGATAACTGGATCCAAGGGGCCCAATATGAACGAGTAGGTGTAAACACTCAGAAAACCTCCACATATGTAATGATAGACTCTTCAGGCGAGGGCACCACCACATGCTTATCTACCCAGTTGCTATCCTTTTTAATTTGGTTTAAAAGGCTACCGGTGATTATGCTTATGTACCTCAACATCGGCTCACATCGGCCCGAAACCGAGGAGGCCTTTTCAACTTTGAAATCGAAGTCAAAGATGCACAACAGAGGAAAAAATTCGTTAGGGAATGGCTCTGCGGCTGGTTGTTTGCCGGTCATCTTTGACGAGGAAGATTTTTCCTTATGTGGAATGATTGCAGATGTTGTCGCTATTTCTATTTTATGAACGAAGAAGAATGGGATTAGGATGTTTGGTGTTTGAAAAAAGTTTAGCAATCAAACTTGAAGATTTGCAGATGAAGAACTTGAAGAATGCAAAAAGATTTGAAGATTAGCGTAGGACAGATTGAAACTAAAGTTTGAAAAAGTGGGGAAAATGCCTATTTATGGGTTTCACAATGACGGTTCGAAACTACTCATGGCCGACCATCAACTGATACACATTAATGACTTGGGGAAATGCACCAACAGGGCGTTTCGATTACATGCTCCGCTTATGTCACGGTGATGATGTCATGATAAATCAGGGTAAGGGCCAAGGACTCAATTCGTTTCTTGTTATTTACTCAAAAAACGAGGGGGCTATCTGAATACATTTAGACCAGGCCCACCTGGTTTTATTAATTGACCTAGACCAGAAGGATGAATCGAGGATCGACCCCGTAGTATATCAAGCCGAGGTATGAGGATAAGACATCAAGTTTGAAATTTGAAGTACCTGCCAAGGTCGAGACCGATGACGATCGTGACCAAACATGATAGCCATCAAACAAGACCGAAGATAGCATAAAACTGAAAGGCGAGATATCCGTTACTGATTGAGGATAATGGCAAAAATTTTGGAACAGATCAAATCCAAGGCAGTTGTTTAGCTAATCATGGAATTTTCTCCTGTAATTAGAATTATACCGTAAATAGGATTTCTCTACTATATAAAGAGGGTCTTAACCATTTGTAATCATCTTACATTCACGCATAGCAAAAACAATACAATACTTATTTCGCTTATTCCTTCTTGTTCATCAGTTTGTTTCGTAACTCTACTCTCACTTACTCCATTCGAGGGAGACCTAGCTCGAGGGCTGAATTGCATTTCAATATTGGTTTGCTTCACTTTGTTGTTTATTTCTTCTATTAAACCAACATATTTATCAATTGGTGCTAGATGAAATCACATATTCTTAAAATCACTTATAAGTTTATTCGGTTTTAAGGGTAAACAACGATAACAATAGGTATGTCCATAATAAGTGTAACTAACATCTTAAAAATAAGGCGACAACATACTACATCTTAGATTACACTGATGTTATAAAATTTATTTACGCTGTCCTTATATATAAACTGGAAAAAGATTGAGTATCTTTTTCTTCTAATATTGTTTATTTAAAAGAAAAATACCATAATAAAACAAAATGCTTGCCCCAGATTACTTTTCAAAATAAAGTGAAAGAGATTTTCCCCCCCTCCAAATCAACGGATAATACGAAAGTAAGGAAACTAGTGCATCTATGGTTCCATTTTAAGACACTAATGAAATGAAATTGCCATTACCAACTTCCTTTTTGATATGTTTCTAGCCTTCTTTCTAATTAAACACTTTTGAAGAATTTTTAGTGGCCTCTCCACGAAGGATACTAAACAAATTTTTGTGACTAAAGAGGAAGCTTACATCTTATAGAAGACAAAATGTGTAGATATTTCTGAATACGAAATAACGTAAACATAGTTTTTAGAAATGAAAATTCAGATAACATAAAAAATGACGGTATCCTTGCAACTTGTTTATTAGTGTGAAGTCATGTTTGTTTTCGCATGTATCAACACAATGGATATTTTAGTCATAAGTCTGTGTTTGTTTCGGGCTTCTGTGTCTGAATTCAACTGAATATTCTAAAGAGGAGATCACGAGTTCAAGTTGTGAAAATAACCTCTTGCAGAAGTGTAGGGTAAGAATTGCATATAATATATCTTTGTGATCCGATCTTTCTTTGGACCCTGCGCATAACAAGAGCGTAGTGCACCATACCGACCTTTTATTCAAATCCAGCTACCAAGATGTAAATTAAAGTGACGTTCACCATGTCTATTGTGGCCAACATAATTTTTATTCTGATACTTATGCTGGTGGAAAAATTATATATATGTAGGGGTGTGCATTCGATTTATTGATCGATAATTATTTATCGATTATCGATTTGTATTTTGTACATATACTTATCGTTATCATTTCAATAAGGTTTCGATTTTTTCTATTCGATTTATCGATTTTGGGGGCATATCGATTCGGTTATCGATTACACCAATAAGAAAATTTGCGGGATTCCACGGAAAGTATATCGTTATAAACACGCCTAGCTAATATGGACCAAAAGAAGCTAAAATAAGACGAATACCATTTATAATATAAAATTTGTGTCAACAAGCACATGCAACAAAACTAAAGTAAGGGATCAAATATATGCCACCAACACTCCAACGGTATAAAAAATTAAAACAAAACAAAACACATTATCACGGTTAATTCTGTTTTCCATTAATTTGAACTTCATTCCCTTTGATCTTTAAATATGATCATTCCTTAAATGTGGTAGAGGAAATAATAGAGTAAGGGACTTAGGGTAAAGGAAATGGTATAGATTAGGAAAAATAATATTGTATAGCCGCTTTCAAAATAGTAGCGGAATGTATATACATTATGTATGCTATATTAATCTACACAAATAGGTAATTACTCATTTAACAAGTATCTACAGTCTAGGACTCTAGGGGTGTGCATTCGATTTATCGATTTGATTTTGACCCTTATCGATAATTACTTATCGACCATCGATTTGTATATACGCTTATCGTTATCGTTTCAATAAGATTTCGATTTCGATAACAAATAATCGATTCGATTTATCGATAAACCGATTCGAATACACAACCATATATGCGTAGTAAGTAGTCGAGTTATATATAAACTCACTTGATATAGATATTATAAGAAAACTTTGAATCTAGAATTTGAGTGGATAGGAGGAGACGAAGTAGTAGAAAAAATAGGTGAAATAGTAGCAAAAATCGCTCTCTTTCATCTAGTAGGAGACCACGTTTTATCCTAGGTTGGTCAATGCTAAAAAGACAAAATAGGGTTTCAAAAGAAACTACAGGTTTTAAGTACTATGAAATTTTGTGGCAGTTTGGATATAAGAATTGTAAAATTTTAAAATAACCTGCAATTTTTTTCAAGTAAAATTGTATTTAAAATTTAAAGTTCTGTTTGGATATGAATATAAGTTTGGGTTGTTTTTTAAGTTTGTGAGTGATTTGAGAGACAACAACAACAATAACAACAAAAAATTCAATTTGATCTCAATATGTGTAGTCTGAGGAGGATTGTATGTACGTAGACCTTACCCCTACCTAATGCAGGTAGATAGACTGTTTGTGAATGATTTGAATGAAAATTTTGAAAACCAATTTTTTGGAGTTTTTCAAATTTTCGAAAATTTTCAAAATACATCTTCTTCAAGTGAAAATTAAAATTTTTATAAACAAACGCTGATTTCGGAGAAAAGTGAATTTTTTTTTTTTAAAAAAAAAAGATGGAAAATTTCTTATGTCCACGGACTATGAGGCAGCCTATAGGGGTATGAAAAGTCAAGTTGTCTTATTAGAATCTGAAAATCCAAGTTTGTCTTCTATCACTCAAATTGCCTACGTTTTTTTTGTGAGATTGATGTTACAATAATACAAATTTTCACTGTTATTTGTCCAATAGTTCATCCGATCCCCACCTTTCTTCATTAGTTAAATTAATTCTATCTATTAATTGTTAAATTCATAATGTGGGCAGGAGATTTTATAAAAAATAGTCACAATATTAAAGGTACGTAAAGATATTGGGTATCATTCTAAATGGCCATTGGAATAAATTGTCTGGACTCTGTGATCTCAGAATTTACAGTGTTTTCTTACCAAAACAAAGAATTTACAGTGTTTCTTATTTATTTACGTGTAATTATCGCAAGAAGATTCTTTTGGGTTTCACGAAAATATTTATTTCAAAGCGCTTATATTGGAAAAATGATTATTTTTCTTACATATTATTCCAGATTCATATCGATATTTTTTGTTTTTAAAATAATTATAAATTAAAAGATTTTGCAAAATCAGTTGTCACTTAAAAAAAAAGTTGTCACTATGTTTTTTCCTTCTGTTTTTTGTTTTTTGTTGTTTGGTTGTTGAGGTAATTATGATTCTTGCCCAAATAAGCTGTCCAATTTCCATCAGTATAGTGAACATTCTAGGTAATAAGACTCTATGTTGCCCATCATTCAACGACGGAAAAGAAAACATAACTTAGCTTGAATAAAATTTTATATTAAAATATTGATATTTTTGTAAAACAAAGGATCTTTTTTTAATAAGTCAAAAGATGGATTAGAAAAGTAAAAGGAAAAAGATTCAGCAAATTAATGAATATTCTATTAAAACCAGACATTGACTTGACTATATATTTCAAAGTCAAGAGGGCCGTCGTAATAATTAATTTATAATATCACCAACATCTTTTTCCATCATGATCCCACCTCTGCAAATTGGATTTAATTTGTTTACTTCGCTCCAAAGCAAGAGATTGTTTGACTTGTCACAAAAACTACGTAAGAAAATTGTTATTGTTATAAAATATAACTCAAAGTAACAATATGAAACAAGAAAATAAAAGCAATTTTGTAAAACATGAACAAGAAATAGAGATAGAGAGAAAGAAAAGATTTTCTTCTTCAATTGTGTGTAAATTTCCATTGCAATTACATAGCCTTTTATAGGCATAAAAAGTAAAGATGATGGACATAAAATAATCTTTCAACTATTCACAACATGGGCATCCGATGTAGTATCCAATGTAGTATCCAATGTAGCATCCAATGTACAAATTATTCATAACACCCTCCTTGGATGTCCATGTAAGATAATGTGCCTCATTAAGAACTTACAAAAAAAAAATATTGGGATGTACATAGTTATTTATAATATGCATTGCTTGCTGCCTCATTAAAAACCTTTCCAGGAAAACCCAGTGGGACAAAACCTTGGTTAAGGAAAAGAGTGCAGCATATAGTTACTCCCCCTGACGAAAAATTATTTAATGTCTCGAAGACATCGCATTCCAATCTTATATATCAGCTTTTCAAATATTGAGGTTGATAATGCCTTAGTGAGCAGATCAACAAAATTATCACTTGAACGAACTTGTTGTACATCTATATCACCATTCTTCTGAAGATCATGAGTGAAAAAGAATTTTGGTGAAATGTATTTTGTTCTATCTCCTTTGATATATCTTCCTTTCAATTGAGCTATACATACAACATTGTCTTCATAGAATATTGTTAGAATATTCTCTTTCTAAGAAAAACCACATGTTTGTTGAATGTGTTGAGTTAGATCTCAACCAAACGCATTCCCGACTTGCTTCGTGAATGGCTATTATCTCTACATGATTTGAAGAAGTAGCAACCAGAGTTTGTTTTGTTGAACACCATGATATGGATGTACCTCCACTTGTAAATAAATAGCCTATCTAAGATCGACCTTTGTGTGGATATGACAAATATCCTGCATCTGTATAACCAATCAGTGATGGCTTGGATTCATTTGAATAAAATAAACCCATATCAATGGTCCCTTGGAAGTATCTGAATATATGTTTAATACCATTCTAGTGTCTTTGTGTTGGCGAAGAACTAAATCTTGCCAATAAGCTTACTGAGAAAGCTATTTCTGGTCGGGAATTATTGGCAAGATATATTAATGCCCCAATTGCACTAAGATATGGTACTTCGGCACCAAGAAGATCTTCTTCATTTTCATGGGGTTGGGATGGATCTTTCTTTATATCAAGTGATCTCACAACCATCGAGGTACTCAATAGATGTGTTTTATCCATATAGAATCGCTTTAAAATCTTTTCGGTGTATGTTGATTGATGGACAAATATTCCATCTTTCATATACTTAATTTGTAGACCAAGACAAAATTTTGTCTTTCCAAGATCTTTCATTTCAAATTCTTTCTTCAAATAGTCTACTATTTTTGGAAGCTCCCCAGGAGTTCTAACGATATTTAAAATCATCAACATACACGGTGATTATAACAAATTCAGATCCAAACTTTTTATAAGGACACAAGGACAAATTGGATCATTCTTGTACCCTTCTTTCAATAGGTACTCACTCGGGCAATTATACCACATGCGCCCTGATTGTTTCGATCCGTATAAGGATTTTTGAAGCTTTATTTGATAAATTTCTTGGAAATATTAATATGCTTCAGAAAAATTTAAATCCTTCAATGATTTCCATTATACGCATATCAAGTTTTCATGTATTGCCAGATTAAAGCCTGAAATGATTATATCCACCATAAGAGAACATGTCTCCATATAATCAATATGAGGATATTTACTAATTTTCTTGTGTCACAAGTCGTCTTTATGTCTATCGACTTGAAATTTTTGCACAAGAACACATTTATACCTCCATTGGCTTTATACTTTCAGGTGGTGGGACTATCCGTTCAACTTTACATTTTTCAAGTGAAGTCAATTTTCATTGCGTATTTCATTTGGCCAATCATTCATCTGTTCAAATTTTATGACAGATTTGAGCTCAAGATCCTCGTTAATAAAATTGAGCACTACATTATGTTAACATCATCGTCGACGATCATTTTATATCGGTTCAATTATTACATAATAAAGACATAACTTATTGAAATCTCTTTATCTCATTATTTTCAGGTACCTGAGCCTCTCACATGAGGTCTTACGAAGTGTTATATCGTGGTGCTCTTCTAGAGCACTTGTCTCGTTATTATGACCATTTTGAATAATTGCCCCTCTCCTTCTTCAAGTAGTTTTATCTTTGGAACCGATTGGTCTATTACGCTTTATGTGTGCCATAGACTATGTCCCTCATGGACTTTATTCTATTTGGAGCATTAGCAGCTTAAATATGACATTTAACTTTGGGTCAGCAAATGCGTCTGGCAATAATTTATACATTAATTATCACTTGAACTTCAAGTTCATATTTTCTTGTACGAGGATCTATATGTATTCATAATAATTTATTTCACGTATCACTTTCTCAGCTGTTCATTTTCTCCCCCTAATGTTGGGATTACAACCACATTTCCCAACCTTCTTTGGGAACTCATCTCTGTGCATTGTAGTGGCATAATTAAATTATATAGCACATCCATATTTCTATATAAAAATTATTTGGTTCCTCACCCTGAACCAATTGTGATAGGGAGAATATTTTATAACTTGGCTAGATGCGTACAAGTGCTACATTATATTAAATAATACATCTCATACCAAATTTCATTTTTTGGGAGTTTTGTTCTCATAACCAATAATTTAGCTATAATTGGAGGCGTACAATTTTTGCTAAACCAACTTGGATTTAAACGAGTATTATCAAGATAAATCATCCCAATTTATATTTTGGAACTGTGCTCTAATAATTTGAGCAAGCAATCTTGCAAAAGCCAAACTGCAAGTTGATAATAAATACACATGTGACCATAGAATAGATGCATCTATTAAAATCATTTAATAATAAACGGTCCATATGGCAGGTGACTGAGCCCATATATTTATCACCTTTTATTCATTCGAATCAAGGGATTCAATCCCAACATTAATTGGTATATCATGAGAATAAGCAACACAAGAGAATTCTTAAAGAATCTTTTATTCTTAGATATATACCAATGCAATTCTCAATTAATATTTCGCATCATAATTGAACCGGAATGGTCAACTGGTCATGCCAACTAATATTTATTTTAGAGAACCTCTAGTTTACTTGTTGTATATGATTCTAGCATCATGCTTATATTTGTGTAGTACAAATAGAAAGAAGTTCGGGTAACCTTTCATATTTACCCGGTATAATTATAGAAATACGAAGATATTCAATCTTCTTTTCATTTATAGTCTCAATATGCCAACCACTTTGATTTATACATTTGAAACTCAAAAAGTTTCTTTGATACTTACTACCACCAATGCCATGAATAGTTTTATTTATTCGGGTAGTAACAAATTCGTTCTTTCGGAGCTCTCAATAATTTTGTACTACAAGATCTTTTGTCACACAATCCATATGGTGAATGTCTCCTTCACGGAGAAAAATATATCATGATAATGTCATGGTCAAAATCATCATAAGCATAATTATTTCTTGCTTTAATTTTGCCTTTAATAACCTTTTATGATACATGGCAAAAAATTATTTTTGGTGTACCACATATACGCGACCAATGACATATTCATATAACCACATTGTAATATTCATTATCTTTATTTCTCTCAAACCTTCCTTAGATGTGAGTTGTGGTATTCATCCAAGCATGCATTGCACGACTTTATTTATTACTTTTATCACATATGGGCATATTCATCCAAATATGCCATATTCACCTTCAGGAATGGGTCTGTATTTACAATGCGTATCACAAGTCACATTCTCTTCAAGTGGACTATAATCATATGGGCATGCTTATTATTTTCATACCACATTGATGGAAAACATCACCTTCACATTTTGAAGGAATATTTGAGAACCCTTATTGTTCTCATTTTTACAATTACCATAATGATGACTATTATTATTGTCTTTGGCACTCCCATCTTCATTGATCAATCACTTGTCTTCATTTAGACTTATTACGCACTAGTATCACATTCACTTCAAGAATGATGCAAATCAAGCGGTACATGCTTCATGCCTTCTCATGAAAAATATGTTATTATTCTTTAGTCACCATTATATCATCAATATGTCACATTTGGGACTAAAACCCAATTCCTTACCCATATAAAAGCATGTTAGGTCATAATGAATTGTGACTTAAACTCAACTCTTATCATCATGGAGCATCAAGACTTAAACTCGATATCTTATCATTATGGTGCGTTGGGACTTGAATCCATCGTCTTACCCTTATATAATATTTACCACAAATTGTCTCATTCACTTCTAGGAATGGAACATAATTTTATGTAGACACAAATAAGTAAATAGAAATAATAAGAACTATTATCAACACAAATATGGAGTACAAACTCGTATACTAGTATCTTACATATAAATATTTCAATACAGAAAGTCATCATGTATTGTTATTACTATATGATGTGCTACTGCAAACTAAGGCATGATGACCACCTAAATTGTACACAAGAATTGAAACACATAACTAAATACACTTAACTTTACAAAGCAATAATCTTGAGTAATAACTATTGCTATCATATTCTGTTTTTATACAGAAGATGTTAGACTAGTAAAACATAGTAATATATATCACTTTGCCAACTATCAACATAAAAACCATATTGCATCTAATTAGATTAGTATGGATGATATAATTGACATTATATTTTTTCTATGCCTAAAGCAGAAGATTAACGAAATACATTTCCTGTTCCAAAATAGAAAACTATAAAATTTGTTACTTGCAAAAGTTGTGTTCTTTCTCAAAGAAGCAATAGAATCACATCACGAAGCAAAACAAAAATCGAAATAAAACCTCAACATAGTATTACTAACATATTAAAATCCTTGAAGTAATATGACCATTCCTCCAACATGATCGTGTGACATAACTATTATGAGTAAAAAAATTATATTTTCCAGATTAACAGTAAGTAGCTCTAACATGCTTGAAATTAGTTTCATGGGAACTCTAGGATATAATTGAAGCGCATTTTTTTTAATGTCATATCTTATATGATAGTAGTAACATATTTTTAGATACGTAAATCCATAAAGTACAAATTGCATAAATCAAATTACACAAACCATACCTTCTTGGAAATGTAGTGAAATATGGCATAAAGGTTTGTGTGTTGCCATAAACTGTAAGCTATGCCAACAAATGTAGTGATATCAAATATACTGCTTGAGTATTCATCTCGTTGCATCTTTAATTTATGATGATACTGTCTCTTCTATTTTTATATACGAAAATTCTTACAGAAGGAATAGATCAAACTCAATTGGTTAGAGATTCGTGCTGATATCGTGTTATAAAATATAACTCAAAGTAACAATATGGAACAAGAAAATAAAAGCAATTTTGTAAAACATGAACAAGAAATAGAGATAGAGAGAAGGAAAAGATTTTCTTCTTCAATTGTGTGTAAATTTCCATTGCAATTACATAGCCTTTTATAGGCATAAAAAGTAAAGATGATGGACATAAAATAGGAGATCTAATATTTAGCTATTCACAACATGGGCATCCAATGTAGCATCCAATGAACAAATTATTTATAACAGTTATAAAATTAATAGTTTTAGGTTTGTTTGGTATGAGGTATAAGTAGAAAAATAATAATAACATTCAGAATTTGAATAATTGAATGAACTTGAATTCTTGAAATTAAAGTTGAAAAATTGAATAAAAATTGGATATTATCAAGCATTTGAGAATGTGGCTTCTGGTCTTCTGCAATACTCCGTTCGGTTCAAATTAAGTAATTTTTGAGCTTTTTTTGTGTGGTCCAAAATAAGTGATTTTTCCATATTTCAAGAATGAATTAATTATTTTTTTCCTACATTATCCTTGGAGTAAATAGTGTTGAAATATGTGTTAGGAGTATGTATGTGAGGTAGCAAAGGTTAGTATGGTCAATTCCATTGCTAATTAATGCTAAAATGTAATTTTCTTAATATGTATGAAAACATCCAAAAAAATCACTTATTTTAAACCAGAGAGAGTATTATTTATTAGGGACTAAGACGAAATAAAAGTAAGTTGAGGATGTGGAATTTTAATCAAACCATGACCGTTGGAACTGACGTTTTAGTCCTTGAGGTTTTTAAAGTTGTGCACATGGTTCGGTAATTAAACTAAACGACTCATGCCAATGGCATGACATCAAATTCGATTTATTTTAATAATCCTGATTTTTCAGAATTTATTTCAAAAAAACAAAGGAAGTTTTATTTTACTAAATCATTTGTATTACTTGTCGAGCAAGTTAATCCTGTTTTTTATTCATCAAATCAATTGGCGTGGTCAAGCTATAAATCTATGTTTCAGATTAAGATAATCCCATTATTTAATCACCATGTCTAGATCTGATAACTAATTATTGAACCCTAATCCCCCCCCCCCCCCCCCACAACCCTATTTGCATTTAATTTCATTTCATGTGCAGAGATAAAGTTGATATTGCATGTAAAGGCAATCTTTTTCATAAGCACTATTTAACTACGTACAAATCAGATCTTCAGAAAACCATTAAGCTGGACGAATAAAGAAATTATAAGCTAAGTTCGCAGATTTAGAGCGGAGGTCAATCAAAAACAATCTTTTTTATGTAAAGGCGGAGTTAAAATTAAATTTTGTGGGTTTTAAAATTACCATAGAACTCATAGCTCGTTTTAGTTACTGGATTCGCAATTAAATGTTCATACATATATAATAAATTTCTTAATACCAATATAATATTTAAGCAAACTGCAAAAGTAAATGAGTTCGGCCGCACCTAATAAGTTTGCTCCGCCGTTGTCTTTAACTTCATCAGGTAAATATTAGATCTACATACACGTTATCTTCACTAAATCCCATGTAGGGTTGAATATTTTAGTTGCTATTGTTGGTCATCATGCAATGTGCGTAGAAATCACTAAGAATTATGGCGGAATATATAAAATATTTTGATCGGGAGCGGTTTTTTTTTTAAATTTTTTTAATGAGTCTTAAATAATTCGGAGCTATTGATACGTAGAATGGTGCGTGACCTTTAAAAAAAGTAAATACAAAGATACTGAAAGATATTCTATTGCATGCAGCCACGTTGCTAAACAACTCATTTTGTGGCGCTGGAAATTCCCTTTTCTAATTCTTTTCATTAGAAGCTCCGTTAATCAGATCGCAACTGAAAAACTTGGATTGGAAAGTCGACAAGAAAGAATATGCTTTGCATTTAATAGTTTAATTGGTTCTATAACTTAGGCATCACGCTCAATATTTTGAACAGAATAATTTGCCATACATTGTGATTCTCTGACATTTTTTTTTCTTTTTCTTTTTCTTTTTCTTATTCTTTTTGCCTTTTGTTTTTCCCTAACTTTTGAGTTTTTCTTTTTTCTTTTTCTTTTGGGATTTCCTTTTAGCAATATGTAAATAAAGAGGAAAAGTTTGTGATCTTTCAACTTCGATGAACATTATACTCTATGCTCTCCACTCTTGATCTTTAAACAAAAGTTGGTTGAATAATATGTATGCTCTACTTATGCAGGGCCGAAGTTTCACTCGCATAAGTGACCAATTTGCTTTTTTATTTTCGTCCAAAATAAATATTCATTTATATAACAAGAAAAAATTAATTTTTTTTAAAAAATAATTAGCTTTATGTACTTTATTGAGTGGCAGAAATCCACATCGGTGAAGTACCAATTTTGGTTGGTACTTCACCCTATAAAAGAAGGCCTAATATTTAGGATTTAAACGCACCTCTCATTTGCATTCTTATCTTCTTAAGGCATTTGTATCTTCTCTCTTTAGTATATTTCACTTATATTTTTGGAGTGGAATAAAATATTGGTGTCCGAGGAGTTGGTAAAATTAGTCGAACCTCGTAAATTCTGGTGTTCCTTTTATTATATTTTTATTGTCTTATTTATTATTTGGTGGCTGCTATAACTTTTGGTATAGTAGTTGTGACTCATTCACGCTATATACATTTGGCTTCCGCAACAATTGGTATCAAAGCCAAGGTACTGTCTAAGTATGCTCTGTGGTTGCAGCATAGTCAGATCTTCTACATCAGAAAAGATTTATCTTTGTAACTGAGTCAAGGTTCTGTCTGAGTAGGCTCTGTGGTTGCAGCTTAGTCTAATCTTCCACACCAGAAAGGAAATAATCTTGATTTGTGTTGTGAGCAATTAAATAATACTTGTGTCAAAGATGGGAGACAATAAACAAGAAGAATCTACATCAAGTGTCAAAAATAAATCATCATTGGCATCTTCGCTTATGTCAAGAATTGTGTCAAACGCAAAATTTGCGGTAGAAATTTTTAACAGGTCAGGACATTTTGGGATGTAGCAAAGCAAGGTTCTATATGTCCTTTTCAACAATGGCTAGATCTTCCTATTGAAGAAAAGAGACAAGATGTTATTGGAGAAGAAGAATGCAGAATTATCAATCGTATTGCTTGCGGTACCATTCGATCCTACCTTACTAGAGAGCATAAATATCCATACACAAAGGAAACTTCTGCAAGTAAATTGTAGAAAGCACTAGAGGATAAATTTTTGAAGAAAACGGTCAAAATAAATTGTACATGAAGAAGAGACTGTTTCACTTCACCTATGTTCCCGGTACTACGATGAATGAACATATCACCAGTTTTAATAAGTTGGTCATAGATTTGCAAAATATGGATACAACTTTTGATGATGGTAACTTGGCCTTGATGTTGTTAGCATCACTTCTTAATGAGTACGAGCACCTTGAAACTACTCTACTCCATGGATATGACGAAGCTTCTCTCAGAGAAGTTTGTTCGGCTTTTTGTACATCTATGAACAAAGAAAGGAGAAAAATAGAAGGGCGGAGAAGGAGAAGCACTAGTTTTGAGAGGTCGTGCTCAAAATCAAATGAGGACAAAGAAAGGAAGATCTAAATCAAGATCTAAACCCAACAAACATGAATGTGCCTTTTGTCGAGAAAAGGGGCACTGGAAGAAAGGCTGTCTAGAGTTGAAGAATAAGACCAAACATAACAATGGAAAAGCCATTATGGATTCAAATGTAGCTGATTGTGATGATTCAGACTTCTCATTAGTTACAACAGAGCCATCAACATCATCAGACATATGGTTGATGGACTAGGCTTGTAGCTATCATATGTGTCCCAACAGGGATTGGTTCGTGGAATTTCAAGAAGGAGAATATGGGGTCATCCACACAGCGGATAACAGCCCTCTTACCTCATATGAAATTATTTCAATATGATTAAGGAACCATGATGAAATGATCAGAATATTAACAGATGTTCGATATGTACTAGATTTGGAGAAGGATCTCATCTTTGTGGGTTTCCCTAGAATAAAAAAGGTTCAAAATCATTGCAGAAAATGGAGTGACGAGAGTATACTTCGGTGTACTAGTGGTAATAAAGGCCAATCGAAAGAACAATAACATGTACCATTATGTAGGTAGTACAATTATTGGGACAACGATAGTAATATCCAGTGACGAAAAAGAGGCAGAAGCAACCAGGCTATGGCACATGCTGGAGGAAAATCCTTGAAAACTCTATTAGATCAAGGGTTGTTAAAGGGCGTAAAGGCTTGCAATTTGGAGTTTTGTGAGCATTGTGTCAAAGGAAAACAGACAAGGATTAAATTTGGTACAACGATCCATAATACCAAAGGCATTTTGGATTATGTACACTCTGATATTTGGGGTCCTTCCAAAACACCTTCATTGGGTGGGAAGCCCTATTTTATAACCTTTGTTGATAATTTTTTCCGAAAAGTATGGGTGTATACAATGAAGAGCAAAGATGAAGTTGAGATTTTTTCTCAAATGGAAGATGATGGTGGAAAATCAAACAGGCAGGAAGATCAAGTGTATTCGCACAGACAATGGAGGTGAGTACAAAAATGATCATTTCAATAAGGTCTGTGAAAATGATGGCATTGTTTGACACTTCACTATCAGACATCCACTACAATAGAATGGAGTGGCAGAACGTATGAACCGAACCTTGTTGGAGAAGTTACGGTGTATGTTGACAAACGCTGGCTTGGGCAAAGAATTTTGGGCTGAGGCAATTACATATGCATGTACCTCATTATTCGTCTACCATCTGCAGCTATTGATGGAAAGGCACCATTTGAAAAATGGTATGGAAAGCATGTTGTAGATTATGACTCTTTCTACATATTTGGATCAACTGCATACTATCATGTAACAGAGTCAAAATTGGATCCAAGGGCAAAGAAGACTATTTTTATGGGGATTACTTGAGGAGTCAAAGGATACCGCTTATGGTATCCTATGACAAAGAAAGTAATATTCAGCAGGTATGTTACTTTCGATGAATTTGCTATGGTAAACAAGGTAAAAAATAAAGATACCAAATAAGATGATGGTGCTTATAAGCATGTGGAGTTTGAGGAAAAATTTATTTTTCCTATACAAGAAGCAGATGAGGAAACAAATGAAGATTATCCTCTAGAAGGAGAGCCAGTAGAGGGGATTCCAACTCTGAAACCTCAACAACAACTTGAATCAATAGCAATCAGATGGCCAAAAAAGACAATAACAAAACATGTTCATCTCATAAAGACGGTGGCTTGTGCCACCTCAATTGTAGCTGATGATGTTCCGACCACTTATAAAGACGTAGTCCAAAGTTCAGAAGAAGATAAGTGGAGGATTGCCATGAATGATGACATACAGTCCCTTCATTGCCAATCCCCCGAAGAGAAAGAAAGTAATTTGGTGCAAATGAGTTTATGCAAAGAAGAAAGGATTTCCTAACCAAGTAGATGTTCGCTACAAAGAAAGATTGGTAGCCAAAGGATATGCTTAAAAGGAGGGAATTGATTATAATGAAGTACTTTCTCAAGTTGTAAAACATTCCTCCATTAGAATTATGTTGAATTTGGTAGCACAACTGAATTTGGAACTAGTTCAGATGGATGTAGAAACTACATTTTTACATGAAAACTTGGAGGAGGAAATCTACATGACTCAGCCAGAAGGATTCAAAGTTTCTAGAAAAGAAAACATGGTGTGCCAACTTGAAAATTTGTTGTATGGATTGAAACAATCTTCTAAATAATGGTACAAGTGATTTTACAAGTTTATGTTGCGGCAAGGATACAAGTGAAGCAAATACAATCATTGTGTATATTTGCGCAAGCTTGAAGATGATTCATTTATATAACTTCTCCTATATATTGATGATATGTTGATAGCTTCCAAGAATTCATAAGAAATTGATAAGTTAAAGATTCAACTGAAGAAGGAGTTCAAGATAAAGGATCTGGGTGAGGCAAAAAAAGTTCTTGGTGTGGAGATAATAAGAGATAGAAGTTCAAAAAAACTTTGTTTATCTTAGAAAGAATATTAGAAAAGATTAATACAATGTTTTGTCATAGATAACAAGACTCAGCCAGTTAGTACTCCACTTACTCCCCATTTTAAGTTAAGTACTATTATGTCACCATTGGATGAAGCTGAACGAGAGTATATGTTAAAGGTACCATACTCAAATGTTGTTGGTAGCTTGATGTATGGAATGGTCTGTACGAGACATGGAATTTTACAAGCTATTGGAGTTATTAGCAGATATATGCATAATCCAGGAAAGGAGCATTGACAAGTTGTGAAGTGGATTCTACGGTATATTCATAATACTGTAGATGTTGGGTTAGTTTTTGAGCAGGAAGACAATCAGTCTATAGTATTGTGATTCGAATTTTGCGGGTGATCTGGACAAATGAAGATCAACTACTGGTTATGTGTTTACTTTTGCAAAGGTACCAGTTAGTTGGAAGTCTACTTTGTAGTCAACAGTTGCTTTGTCTACAATAGAGGCAAAGTATATGGCTATTAGAGATGTACAGGAGGTAATTTGGCTTCAAGGGTTGCTAAAAGAGCTTCGTGTTGAACAAAAAAGTAACATAATTTTTTGTGATAGTCAAAGTGCTATTCAATTAGCGAAGAACCAAGCTTATCATGCAAGGACGAAGCACATTGATGTTACGTATCATTTCGTACGAGAAAGCATAGAAGAAGGTGGAGTCACGGGGAAGAAAATTCATACTACTGAGAATCATGCTGATATGCTGACAAAAGTGGTGACTGCGGTCAAATTTTAACATTGTTTGGATTTTATCAATATTGTTGAACACTGACGATTGATGATGAAGACATAACCAAAATTTGTTATTGAGAGGAGATTGAAGGTATGGAATTTTGCCAAGGTGGAGATTTGTTGAGTGGCAGATCCCACATTGGTGAAGTACTAATTTTGGTTGGTACTTCACCCTATAAAAAAAGGCCTAATGTTTAGGATTTAAACACACCTCTCATTTGTCTTCTTATCTTCTTAAGGCATTTGTATCTTCTCTCTTTATTATTATTCCACTTGTATTTTTGAGTGGAATAAAATATTGATTGTGTCCGAGGAGTAGGCAAAATTAGCTGAACCTCGTAAATTCTGGTGTTTCTTTTATTGTTATTTTATTATCTTATTTATTATTTGGTGGCTGCCATAATTTTTGGTATAGTAGTTGTGACTCATTCACACTATATATATTTGGCTTCCGCAACATACGTATCCCTAAAAAGTCATTTATTTCTCACATTTAAAAAGAGAATTAAGTGCTATTATAACTATGGTGCAACATTCAATAAAGCACAGTTTAGTGACATTAGTATTTTCTTAATGAGCCCAAAGCAAATAAGTTTCTTATTGTGGACCGGTGGTAATAATGCAATTTTCTTTCTTAAATATAAATATGAAAAAGGAAGAAAAAAATAAGCATCCCATGAAATACATGCCACAGCTATATAATGCCCATTGATCTTAAATCATGCCTTGAGAATAACATGGTCCAACAATTCTATTTATTGTACTCGTTTCCACGTCAGAACATTTCTATTTTCACTTTTTTCTTTTCCTTTAGAGTGTGTTTGGTATGAAGGAAAATATTTTCTGGAAAATGTTTTCCAATTTTCCCATGTTTGGTTGGCTTAAATGTTTTGGAAAGCATTTTCCTTATCAATTCATTTTCCTCCAATTGGAGGAAAATGTTTTCCTTATCAAAAGAAGGGAAAACATTTTCCAAAGCTCCTTCTCAACCATTCTCACCCTCACCAACCCAACCCACCCCCTCTCCAAAAAACAGTTTTTTTTTTAGAAAAATTTCGGTTTTTCCGTTACCATCCACCCTACTACCCCTCCACCCCACCCCGCAAAAAAATTTCTTTTACCTTAATTTTTTTTTCTATAATTTTAAATTTCTGTTTTCTTATTTTTTTCACCACCCACCCCCACCCCTACCCCCTCCCCCCACCACCCACCCCAACCCCCTACCCTCCCCCCACCCCCCGCACAAAAAAAATTACTTTTTTTTGTAATTTAAATTTTTATTTTTTTCGATATACTGCCCCCCCCCCTCCCCCCCCGCCCCACCCCCCCCCCCCCCCCCCCCCCCCCCCCGAAAAAAATTTAAAATATATTTTTCAGTTTTTAATTTTATTATTTATCATTTAAAGACTCAATATTTTACAAGTTCCAAAATTATGAGTTCGAAAGTTTACGGATTTAGAAATTATAAATTTACCGATTCGGAAATACGCGATTTTGCGTTAAAAAGTAAAGCATCACATTAGTTCCTTTAGATTGTGTCAATTTTTAGAGACTTCGGGAAGGGGAGGGGTGGGGGAGGTGGGAGGGGGAGGGGTAGGAGAGTTGCAAAAAAAAAATTCTAAAAAAACTATTTTTTACTCTCTAACCAAACATAGAAAATATTTTCCGGAAAATGTTTTCCACTTACCAACCAAACAAGAGAAAATAAGTGATAAAATCACTCATTTTCCATGAAAGCATTTTCTAGGAAAACATTTTCCATGGAAAACATTTTCCTTCATACCAAACACACCCTTAAGGAGTGGGACTTCTTCTGTCTTTGTTTATTTTTATATATATTGATATATTTACAAAAGGTCCATTTCTATAGAATAATTTTATTCTGATTGCAAAATATTGTTTAACGTAAAGTATAAATCGAAGAACCTCTATAATTTGATTCAATCATGAATACACTAATCAACCAATCAGCTCCTGACATTTTAAAAATTCTACACACAATTTAATATATGTAGGATTTTCGTTATCTAGGATTCTATTTAACTGTTTGTTCTTGAAAATACATGCATGGGTGTATTTGTAATTATTAATCAAATTAAGAAAGTGGAGTAAATAATCAAAAATGTTTCTCCAAACTATTTTCAACATGTTTTTCACTCCTAATATGTTTTCCAAATTATTACTACTCCTAAAGTATTTTTCGCTCTATACTCTGTTTTCCGAAAAATTTATGTCAAGTACTTTCACTTCTACTCCTAGATTACTTAAGTTCTGCCCCTTCAATGTGCATACTGCCTAGGAATCCATAAAATTCCTCCGAACTATAGCACACTAGGACTGGCCCTTCCAAACTGCATATAATTACTCTTCTATTTAAAAGGATTCTGGTGTGAGAATTTCCCGGGGTTCCTGAGGCCCTTGGGAACGTTAACGCACCAGAATACCCTTATTGGAAATCATGAAACTATGACGTCTAGGACTGTTTGAAGGCCTGGTATTTCCAGGTTCACTTTGGTCCTATTTAAGGCTACCTATAGTATAGCTTTGATTCATTATGTAATTTACTTATGGTCTACAATAATAACTCTTGTGCAAATAGATATTGGGGATATTAGTAAAAGGGAGGGATTTGTATATATCTTTTGTGGGAATTGTGTAGAAACCATGCTATAATTATCTACATGCATTAGAAACCATACTCATAGGACTGTTATGATGACTTAGAAGCCATGCTTACAGGATTGTTATGTGCATTAAAAAATATATTTATAGGATCATTACACCATTTGTTCTAAATATCTATTCTAATAAGATTTCTCCATTCTCATACTTGCATTGAAAAATCTGGTTCTTAGGTCATTTATCAATCGTGTCTTAATAATCATGTTCACAAACTTTTTTATATGCATTAGAGATCATGTTCCTAGGATTATTACTGCACTTGCTTAAAAACTATGACTTTAGTTTAAACGCATAAAAAATCAGTTTTGTCGATATAAAATGTAAAATCAGTTCTGTAAACGCATGTGATCATTCTACAAACAATTTAATATATGTAGGATTTTCGTTATCTAGGATTCTATTTAACTGTTTGTTCTTGAAAATACATGCATGGGGTGTATTTGTAATTTTAATCAAAATTAAGAAAGTGGAGTAAATATTCAAAAGAGTTTTTAAAGTTAAAAATAAAAATTTCACATGACCGTATTAACTTTTGAGAAACGTATAAAAAGGGAATAACATTTCATTCTTCTTGGTTAAACATTTTGATTTGAAATCTTAATTATTTGTTTAAATCCAAAATGTCACATTTCATTTCGCGATGCTTATGTGTAGGTTAAATAAATGTAAATATTGACAGTGAACGACTGAAAGTACGTAATAACAAACCAAAAATAGTAGTAGTTGTTACATATATGTCCACCAAAGAATGTGGTGCAGCATATAAGACTATTTTTTCTTAACCAGAGGTCTCGAATTCGAATTTTGGATATGAAAAAATCCTTGGTAGAGAAATGCTGCCACCGACTGGGCCCCTATAGACGATGATTGAAATTCATTTTTTTCCTTTTTAATAATTGTGGAGTTTAGGCGTATTTTGATTAACTCTACATAATACATGTTTCCCTCAAGACTTCCGTCTTGAGTACTGTTTAAGACCATTTACTAATTATATTGTTTGTTATGTTATATATTTTAATTAATGTACAAATATCTTTTTAGGTAACTCAATTTATTTTTTATTTTTTTCACATTCTGCAGAATCTCTTCTATGTTTCTAAAAACTTTTTCTATGAATTCTTCTATTTCTAATATTAGAAGTAGTTATTTTTCCACATTTTTAGAAACGTGTGTAGATGCACTAGCTATGATATAAACCAGCGGATAAGTATTCATTTTCATGCAATATCGTGTGAAAAAATACATGCTAATACGAAATGAGTTTAACTATTATCCATCTGCAAAATTATGGGTGTCTAATGGATGGATCGGGCCTGGCTAGATAGGAAAAATTAGTAACCGTACGGGTTGGATATCGGATCGGTTACGGGTTGGGGCTTATCGTGTTTGGGTTTATCCGGATAAAAAATAAATCGTAAGGGTTACAAGTACAAGGGGACGGCCAGGTTAGTTAGTTATATATATATATATATATATATATATATATATATATATATATATATATATATATATTGTATTTTTATAACTATTGTAAGTTATATTAATATAAAGTAAAAATATAAAGAATACAATGAAGATAAGAAACAATTGCGCTTATAAATTGCAAGTGCTACATTTATTTCAAAATTCAAGCTTACAAATTGAAAGGTTTACATCTAACAAGTAAATTAACAAAAAAAGAGTAAATTCAAATTAAGTTCGTCATAATCATATGAACTGAGTGGCCTTCTTCTGGTATGTAAAATTCGGATGGGTTACCATGTATTAATATATCTCCAAATTCCTCGTCTTCTGGGATATCAACATCTTCACGTACTTGATTTCTTCGTTCCGAATAGTTCAATCTCTGAAACATACTAAAACTGTCACGACCCGGATTTCCCACCATCGGGGTCATGATGGCGCCTACTAAATGGAAGCTAGGCAAGCCAAATATTAATTACATCTCCATTAATTACCAATTTCTTATTATGACTTATTATTAAAAACATATAACTTACAGCGGAATAATCAAAATTAGCGGAAGACTTAGTCAAATATGATAAAGAAAACCCAAACATGATACACTACCCAAGACTGGTGTCACAATACTCACGAACTTCTAAGAATAATACACATAATTGTCTGAAAGAAATATAAGTTGTTTATCTCGAATACATGAGATAACAGAATGAAAAATATAGATAGAGGAGACAACGGGTCCTGCGGACGCCTGCAAGGCTACCTCGAAGTCTCAGTAGTCGGAATATCCACAATCGTGCTACTGCCGCTGCTGCTGTCCGTAACCTGTATCTGCACAAAAAGAGCGCAGAGTGTAGTATCAGCACAACCGACCCCATGTGCTGGTAAGTGCCTGGCCTATCCCAGCGAACTAGTGACAAGGCTAAGGCCAGTCACCCACCTAAACCTGTACAGTTGCAATATAGATATATATATATATACAATACATTTATAAGGAAATACTCTGCTCTGAAATAACAATCAATAACTCACGATATCCAGAATAATCTAATCAACAGAATAAATCTTACTTTCATGTCTCAATTCCTCTTTCATTTCATGTCTCGTGGTAGGCGTACCACCCGCTCCCAACTATCACAATAATTATATCTTGTGGTAGGCGTACCACCCGCTCCCAAATATCATAGTAATTATATCTTGTGGTAGGCGTACCACCCGCTCCCAACTATCAATAGTTATATCTTGTGGTAGGCGTACCACCCGCTCCCAAATATATATCAATAGGCTACCGACAACTATGGCCAATGCCAAGATTTAAATCAACTTTGTGGTCGGCGTGCCACACGATCCCAATTCAATAATATATAAGTGGTCGGCGCGCCACACGATCCCAATTCAATAATATATAAGTGGTCGGCGCGCCACACATTCCCAATTCATAAATACATATATTACCGGCATTTAGCCAATAATCTCTATATCAACAATATTTATAATTACCGCTTTTTAAACCAATAATTGATAATAATTTCAATAATTTATCTTCATTACCGGCATAACACCAATAACTCTTAATCAACAATTTATTCATAACCGAATTCCTATTCCTACAAACTAGGATAGAACAAACACTTACCTCGAAAGTTTACGAATGATTCAATCCGTAGCAATGCCTTTTCCTTTCGAATTTGACTCCAATCCAATCGTATCTATACACAATTGATTTAATATCATCAATACTACTCAACTAACTAATTCCTAAGACCAATTACAACTTTTACAACATTCTGCCCGGAATAGTAATTTTCGACCCCGGGCCCACATGGTCGGAACTCGAGGTTAGGACCAAAATTCGGTTACCCATCCCCCCACGAGTTCATGTATATGATTTGTTTCAAAATCGGACCTCAATTCGAGGTCCAATTTCCCAATTTACGAAAAACCCTTATTTTAACAAAAACAAGAGATTCTACCATGAAAACCATTGATTTCTATTGAAAAACATGTTTAATGATGTTAGGAATTGAAAGAATTAAGTAAAAAGTGACTTACAATTGTTTTGATGAAGAAGAAATCCGTGAAGAATCGCAATTGGGTGTTTTTGTTTTGTAAAAAGTGAAGAAATAAACTGAAAATCGTGTTTAACAGGTCTCTGTGTTCGCATTTGCGAACATGGGTTCGCAATTGCGAACCCCGACCAATTTCTGGAGTTTGAAAAATAAGCTAAGGCTGGGAAGTTCGCATTTGCGAAGTTTTATTCGCATTTGCGAAGCCAAGGCAAATCTGGGGTCTTCGTAATTGCGAACATATGTTCGCAATTGCGAACTAGGCTGCTTCCAAGGATTTTCGCATTTGCGAAATAAGGTTCGCATTTGCGAACCAGCAGGCTTCTGGGCTTCTTCGCAATTGCGACACATTCTTCGCAATTGCGAAGACAGGCAATTACTGAAGGCCTCGCAATTGCGAGGTTTGGTTCGCATTTGCGAACCCAACTGGTCCTGGGCACCTTCGCATTTGCGACCAAGGGTTCGCAATTGCGAACCCTGCCTTGACCTGCCACTTTCGCAATTGCGAGAAATACTTCGCAATTGCGAAGACAACAGCTGGGTGAAAAACCAAGCAGTGCAAAAACTCAGAATTTCATCCAACGGCCTATCAAATCTTTACCCGAGCTCCCCGGCTCCAAACCAAATATGCACACTAACTCAAAAACATCATACGAACTTGCTCGCGCGATCAAATCGCTAAAATAACATCAAAACCAATGGATTGAGCCTTAAAACTCAAGAATTCTTTCAAATTTCTTAATTTCCAAACTTTCCAATTTAAGGCCGAAACACGTCAAACGACGTCCGTTTTCAACCAAACTTTACGGAAGCGCTTAACCAATATATATGACCTGTACCGGGCGTCGGAACCAAAATACGAGCCCGATACCAGTACTTTTTAATAAAAAATCAGTTTCATTTTCCTTAAACATTTTCAGAAAATAATTTAACAGAAAAATTCTTTTACCGGGGTTCTAGACCTCGGATTTCAATTCCGGGCATACGCCCAAGTTCCATATTTTTCTACGGATTTTCTGAGACCGTCAAATCACGGATCCGGGTCCGTTTACCAAAAATGTTGACCAAAGTCAACCATATCAATATTAATATCAAAATTCTTCAACTTTTTCACATATTTCACATATTTCAACATAACTATTTTCCAACTTTGTGCCCGGACTGTGCACGCAAATCGAGACAATTATAAATGAGGTTTTCAAGACCTCAAAAGCTCAGAATGATTAATAAAACAAGTGATGACCCTTTGGGTCGTCACAAAAACTTCCAAAGCATTGCTTCCCAATGAATAAAAGGCCTCTCCAAGTTGTTGTCTTGCTAGGCTAAATGCACTCTCTGATGCAATAGTTGAAATTGGCACATTCAGCACGTCCCGAGCCATAGTGGAAAGAACATGACATTGATTTTCATTCTCATGCTACCATCCCAACCGTGAAAATTCATTTGTGCGAGGCTCTTTTTGCTTTTGCAAGTAGAGTTGAAGGTCATCAATGTTCATGCTATAGATTTGAGTGTTAGAAAATGTAGAAAAAATATTAAAACTATTAAGGCCTTCTTCATCATCCACAGTAGTTGAAGTGGTACAATGCATAGTGAGATTAACATTGCCGACATTAAGAGCAACATCATTAATTGTATTTGCATAATAATTATATAATTATTGTAAAGAATTATTTAGATTATTCATACAAATACACACACACACACACACACACACACATATATATATATATATATATATATATATATATATATATATATATATATATATATATGGGATTTCAGTTGGTCCAATCTTTATAAAAGTATAAAAAATATTAATTAATTGGTGACAATCAGACTTCTTAATAAAAGGATTTAAAACAGTACCAATTAAGTGAATTGGAGGAATTGGAAAGAAATATTTTTTAATTTTGCTTACATTTTTCAACAACATCCCTATATTTTTCTTTCTTCTTAAATTCGAAAAGCATAAAAGAAATTTCAGCAATATATACTAAAGCCATAGTAACAGTAGGGTAATATGATCCAGAAAACTCAACGATAGTTGTATAAAATTTATTTAAAAATTTAACAACATCATTAATGTCCTCTAAGTAGTAATTGTTAACATACGGTTTGGATCAGTACAATGGCATTAGCAACTTAAGTTATTGGGAATCAATATTTGTAGCAACATTATAAAAGTATATATGTGTTATTCCATCTAGTCACAATTTTTTCTGGTATGAATCTGAGCTTAAGGTTATGCTCGTTACATTTATTCTTAAATTCTCTAATTCTAGATTGTCTATTATTTCGTTGAATAACACCAACTGCTCTTCTAACATGAGTAATCTCAGTTGAATATAAATAAAGCTCATTTTTAATAATTAAACTATAAACATGACATGTACACCTAACACCAAAAACTTTCATCAAGTGGTGATTGCAAATGCAGTTTCAATATTGAAATTGCGGCATTGTTGTTAGAAGCATTATCAAAAGACATGCACAATACTTTATGCTTGAGATTATAAAATTTAACAATCTCGCAAATAGTAGTACTTATAAACACATCAGTATGACTCTGATATTCATCATATTTGAAAGTGATAATACGTTTTTGCATACAATAACTATCACCGATCCAATGACATATAATTGTCAAATAATTATTTCCATTACAGCATGGCTAATATCAGAAGTTAGAGGAACTCAACAAGGAATGTGGCTAAAAAATAACATACGTATGTTTGATATTGTCCATGAAGTCTAACGATATCAGATCTACAAGTACTTTTAAGGACACCTTTATATAAAGGATTGTAAATTCTTTGAATATACATAATAAGATATGATGAAGAAGCAAAAGAAAAAGGTAGACAACCCAAGCAATTATTTTATTGCTAACTCCTCATGATCCTTCATTTTATCATATTTCATAAGACCTCCAGTAGTAGGGTTTAGACTTGCTTGATTTCCATCTCCATCAAAGCCACAATCTATAGGATGCTCAATTCTCATATGCCTACTAAGTGTCTCAGTCCCCCCTAATTGTCCTCTTGTCTTATGTTTAAAAGTATCATTACAAAGTTTGCATTTAACTCTATCAGTACCTTCTATTTCGATAAAAAAATTTCAAACCTTACTTTTCTTTCTCCGATTACTAGTCGGGGCCACAAATGGTCTACTACTAGCACCACGACCACCACCCCTTCTACCAGAGTCAACACTACTAGGTTTAAGTGGTATTTCATCTTCCATTTCTAATTCATTATCTTCTATACCGAAATCTTCCTAGAATTGTTCATAATCTATATTATTATCAGGTAATATTTCAAGAATATTTGTAGAGTCATTTAAATTACTATTAGATGTTGAAGTACTACCTCTTTTTTTATTTTCCCGATTAGTAACTTTATTACAAACTCTTTTTGCAGCATTAAACATGATTGTAAAAATTTAATTACAAGGAACAATTAAATATGCAAATAAAATAGTAAATAAGAGAAAGAGTTGGAGGGAGTGCATCGAATTCATCAACAAATTGAACTTGATGATTTCGCAACTCCAATGTTACTACGAAGAACATAGATTGTTTAAACTTCAAACCTCAAATATTAAATAATACAATAAATGAAATTCCAAAAAAATAAGAGCCAAGCACTTTAGGTGAATGCGAGAATGATAATTGAGAATATTAATTTGAGAAATGAGAGAAGAGTGAAACAATAAAAAAGAGGGGGTGTCTTTATATTTTTCAAAGGGGTAATTAGGTAATTACAAATAGTATTTAATTTTTTTAATAAACCCAAAAATGGGCTATTAGTACAAATCTGCCGTTGGGCAACGACCATAAGGGCAGAAGACCGTTGCCAACGGTAGAAATGAAAAGCCTAATTATTAAAAAAATAAAATAAAATAGGCAGCCGTTATACCGGTCCGGTCCGGGCCGGTTAACCGATTGTACAGTAAAAATTGTTGATCGAATTTGATCGATTTGATTAACCGATAGCCCCAATATAAACGGACCAATCCCCCTTACCCTATTAACCAGCCCACCCGACCCCCTTTGTACCGATCCGAGTCGATTTCAATTTTAAACGGTTTGGGCCCGTCCGATTACGTTAAATTCAACCCATTAGACACGAGTTTTTGACATATATTGTCCCTTATCTTTGAGGGTAGGTTTATTTTGGTCCCTCAAATATAACCCTGAGCATATTTAGTCCCTTAAGTATGCTAAGGTGGAACACCTTTTGTCCCTTATCTTTGAGGGTAGGTCTATTTTGATCCCTCAAATATGATCCTCGAACATATTTAGTCCCTTTAGTATGCTAAAGTGAAGCACATTTAGTCTCACTGGCAATATTTGTCCAAGATCAATTACGGGGTTGGTTTCGGCACTCACCGTCTTTTTAATTTAATTATCAAAAATATTTTATAAACTCACATGTACTAATAGAACAGAGCTAATAAATTTAAGATGTTAACGCTGAAACTTTTACTTTTAAAATTTTAGTTGATTTTTCCCAAAAGAAAATTTATTTAGTTTTTTTAAAAAATAGAGCTGTCAAGATCACTTCTAGGCATGTTATTGAAACGAATAACCAGATTGTATTCTCACTTTTAGCCCACGCCAGAAATTGTTTACATCCGGTAGCCGAAAATATATATAAATTTTGTACTATAATTTTTATATATTACTCTCTCCGTTCTAGTTTATGAGAACATATTTACTTTTTGGTCCATTCCAAAAAGAATGAACCATTTCTAAATTTGGAAAGAATTTAGTTTGAACTTACAATTCTAACCATTAGTGATAAAGTTTTATAACCACACAAATACTCTGGACCCCTTTTTTAGTTGTTTGGGACCACAAATTGCTTAAAAGTTTTTATTTTTTCTTAAACTCCGTGCCCAATTAAATACGTTCACATAAATTGGAACGGAAGGAGTATCGTACAAAATGTATATATATACAAAATAATACACAAATTTATAATTTTTAAGGCCAAATTTTTAGAAGATGTTATCTAAAAATGAGTAATTAAAGTAATCATTTGTGTTATCCAATAAAAGGATAGGAAACGTTTTGTTTCGGAGCTGAAAATTTGCTTCATGAATGAGAGTTGGTTAACACCGTTAGTTTTTGAACAAATTTTGTAGTAAGACTAAATGTGCTTCACTTTAGCATATTAAAGGGACTAAATATGCTCAGAGTCATATTTGAGGGATCAAAATAGACCTACCCTCAAAGATAAGGGACAAAAATGCTCCATCTTAACATACTTAAGGGACTAAATATGCTCAAGGTTATATTTGAGGGACCAAAATAAACCTACCCTCAAAGATAAGGGACAATATAGGTCAAAATTAGACACCCTTAGGCAAAATAAATAAAACTTTCGCTATCAAATCGATCATCTTTACATGTTACAGATATATATAGCCTTTTATCTTTCAAGATCATAAATTCACTTTTTTTATGATTACAATCAAACTTCTTTATAATAATCTCGTTTATTTCGAATATTTTTGTATGTTAACATAATATAAATATTAGTTTCGAAAAAACTTAATTTTTATAGTGAAATATTATTATATAAGAATGTTGTTATATAGAGGTATGGCCATATTACACATAAATATTTATTGAATGATCTACACCATATATATTTATAATTAATTAATTAAACTCTTATCTTATCCATCCTCAGTATACGTTATAGTTATCTTCCTCGAAGGGGACAAGTTTGATGACTTTGGCAGTAATAAAAAAATATTTAAATAGCAGAATATTGTTATCTGTCTAATTTATTATGAGTATCCCAAAAACTTTTGAAGAATTATAAAATTCACCACAAACAAAACAGTGGATTTCACATCGATTTGACTGTGGGGAAAGCTTCACACGCCATCTGATACCTGTGCTACGAAACTGATTTGTAAATAATTTAATTACTTAAGTTTTCCTACTACTATATAGTAATTTATATGTCTTCATTGTAAAGTTGTCATCAATATTGTACCATATTCGACGGCGAAGCTAACACTTTCTTCAATTGTATTCAAATTTAAAATAAGTGAAAAAATTTGCCAAAAATATTTAAAATATTTTATACACTTTTAAAATATATTATTTTATTTATATATATAATACAATTTTTCGACGAATAATAGTTAGTTGACTATCTTTGTGACCATGAGGCTTCGCCATTAACTATAATAATTGTTTTATTATTTAAAATAATGTCACTGGAGAGAACAAAAGATTAATGATTCAACTCTGATTCTTGATAGTCAAATTAGAATTGGACACTCTAGTGAGATAGCCCTATGGTTATTATATATAAAAGTTAATATATTGCGTATGATAAGATATAACATAAAAACAATTTGGGAGCTCGAGAAGCAAATGAAAAATAAAATAATTCAACCAATAGATTAAACTATATATATTATTCTCTTATAAAAAATTTAACTATAAAATAAAACTCATAATTCTAATTTAAAAATAAAAGGAGAAAAAATAAGTTTGTTTTACGTATAGCACAAAATAACAACTACTCCCTCCGTTTCAATTTATGTGAACCCATTATAAAAGGCTTCTCTATTAAAATATTTGGATCTAAATACTTAAACTAAATAATAAAAATAGAAAAAAAAATAGGAAAATAAAGGAATGCTTGTGCACGGATTTGAACACATCAAGGTCAAAGCTAACTTCTTAGTTAGTCATTTAACCATTTTACCATCCAACATTTATACGTATAATGCAGTTATTAAAGTTGTTCGGCCAAAACACCGTTAACATATAATATTTTGAGTCAAAATCAACAACATTTAGATTTCAGACTCATTTATTGGGCCCACAAAACCATAGTTGTACTTATTTAGAAAAAAAATTAACATTTACGTATAGGGGTGGATCTAGCGTGTAATATAGGAATTTTGAGTAACCCAGTAACTTTTGCGTAGACTCGGTATTATTGTTAAAAAAATTATTAAATATCTATAAATGTTTATTTCTTAATTCAGTTATTATTGTATATTAATTTAAAGTTATAATAAGAACCCGTAAACTTAAAATTCTGGATCCGCCTCTGCATACGTATGCAAATCCGAACCAAAGCTAATGATGAGTTCTGGTGAATCCGCGTCTTCATCTTTACACCTGCATCTGGTGATAGTAAACACAAGCTATTTCACAATGAAGTTCTTTTTTAAAAACAAGTATTTATAACCGAAAGTATATAAATTCTAGTTGCTTGCGTGCAAGATCGTTGTTCTAGCATTTGACCTATTCCATGCAAAAATGGAATAGATGTGGGAATGCTACATTTTGACATTACATTTTCTATTAATCTGAAAGTGAAAATAAAATAGTATTCAAGTGATTATTCTAAATTTTTTTTTTGATGGGTGGTAATGGTTGAGTTGATATTTGAAATTGAAAAAACTACCCTAGAAGAAGCCTTCCTAATATGTTTTCTGGTTAAATGAATAATTTGAAACAAATTGAAATTAATATGTTTAATAAGTAGCCAATGATTTGTCAAACCACCTCGTGCAGACAAAAAAATATATGAGCTGTAAAGCTAAAGCAAACACAAGTAACGCCTCTGGCTCGTTCAAATATACAATTTTATATTAATAAAAAAAAATATTGTATTTAATTTTATAAGCTGATTATATGATCTACATTAAACCTACTATGAATGCTTGAAAAATGATCATATCAGTCCCTCCATTTTAACGGTTTGTAGACTCATCTATAGCCTAATTCTATTGAAGAGTATTGACCTAGATTTAAAATGCTATCACGCAGATGTGCTAAATTGATGTTAGGATCGAAATAATTAGGTGTCATGCGAAAGCTAATAAAGCAAATCTTAAACGAGATAAATCAGACAACAAAAGAGAAATATACCATAAAAATACAAACTTTTAACGTGGTCCGGTGAATTGACCTACATCCACAAGCGGAGAGGAGTAATTCACTATATAAAAAAATATACAAAATACCGGGAGACAACATCACAAAAAGGCATACACAAGTAGTGAAATATTCGAAATCGGGGTCGAAATTCGATTCCGAAAATTGGAGTAGGCCCGTAGTGTTCAATATGATGTGCGTGCAAAATTTGGGGTTAATCGGACATCTTTTGGTTGGTTTCGGCATCTGTTGTAGAATTTTGAGATTTCAAATTTATTAAGTATGAATTGGAGGGTGATTCATGGTTTTAGCATTGTTTGATGTGATTTGAGGGCTTGATTAAGTTCATGTGATGTTTTAGGATTGGTTGGTATGTTTGGTTGAGGTCCCGCAGGCCTCGGGTGAGTTTCACATGGTTAACGAATTGGTTTGGAACTTAGGCATTTTGCTGACGTTTATTGTACCTGTTGTTTTTGCACCTGCGGATTTTGACCGTAGGTGCGGCCGCAAGAGAGGAATTGGGCCTTGGTAGCTAAGACCACAGGTGCAACTACGGACCGCAGAAACGGGCTCATAGATGCGGCCCCAGCCTTCGCACCTGTGATATTTTTTCCTGCAGATGTCCCATGAGTACAGAAGCGAAAATCGCTGGACAGAAAGAGGATTTCGAGATTTGAAACTTTATAACACAAAAATTCAATTTGGAGCTCGGTGGGAGGCGATTTTCCGAGGGATTTTGAAGGAGAGATATTGGGTAACTAATTCTAACTCTATTTTGATATTACATTAATATTTTGTCGTATTCCTCATCTAATTAAGGAACTTGAGGTGAAAATTTGGAAATGGGGAGAAAAGTTTCCCAATTGAAAATATGAGTTTTGAATGGAAAGGCCGGTGAAGAAGCTAAATGGATCTGGAATTTCTTGGAAGATATTCCACCTTGGTCCAAATCTTTAGCACCTATATGTATTCATTGTGATAGTCTAGCGGCAATAGGCAGGGCAAGGAGTGTGACGACCCAAAGGGTCATCACTTATTTTATTAATAATTTCGAGCTTCTGAGGCCTTGAAAACCTCATTCTATGTTGCCTCGATTGACGTGCACGATCCGAGCATGTAGCCGGAAAGATTTTGTGATAGAAAATATGAATTCTATGAGAAATTTGGATAAAAATGATATTAATATTGATATGGTTGACTTCGGTCAACATTTTTGGTAAACGGATCCGGACCGAGATTGAATGGTCCCGAGAGGTCCGTAGGAAAATATGGGACTTGGACATGTGTCCGGAGTCGAATTCTGAGGCCTAGAGCCCAAGTTATGAATTTTTATGTGAAATTGTTTTTGATGCAATTATTAAAGGAAATAAATTAATAGACCTTGGTATCGGGCTCGTATTTTGGTTCCGACGCCCGGTACAAGTCTTAAATATTATATATGTGATTTCCGTAAAGTTTGGTGACATTTGGACGTCGTTTGAGATGTTTTGGACCTTGAGTTCCAAGTTAAGAAGTTTTGAAAAATCAAAAGTATGAAAATCATGAGTTTGAGGCTCGATTTGATTAAAATGAAGTGATATTGGCGATGTGATCGCACGAACAAGTTCATAATGTGTTTTTGAGGTTATGTGCATATTTGGTTTGGAGCCCCGAGGGCTCGGGTGAACTTTGGATAGGCCACGAGATCGATTTTTCATGTTAGAAGTTGTTGTCTGCAACTGGTCTGCAGAGTTCGCAAATGCGAACAATAGTTCGCAAATGCGAACTCCCCACTATTCTGCAGAGTTCGCAAATGCGAACAATAGTTCGCAAATGCGAACTCCCCCCCTATTGTGTCTGTGTTCGCAAATGCGAACAATAGTTCGCAAATGCGAACTTGACCCTTCAGTGCCTGTGTTCGCAAATGCGAGCTATAGTTCGCAAATGCGAACTGGCCACTATTCCGCCTGGGGTTCGCAAATGCGAACAATAGTTCGCAAATGCGAACCTCCCCATATTTAGCTTGTGTTCGCAATTGCGAACAATAGTTCGCAAATGCGAACTTCCCAGTTTTGCCTTGGCTTCGCAAATGCGAAGAAAAGTTCGCAAATGCGAACTTCCCACCCTTAGCTTATTTTTCAAACTCCAGAAATTGGTCGGGGTTCGCAATTGCGAACCCATGTTCGCAAATGCGAACACAGAGACCTGAAAAACACGGATTTCAATCATTTCTTCACATTTTTACAAAACCAAAACACCCATTTGCGATTCTTCAAGGATTTCTTCTTCATCAAATCGATTGTAAGTCATTTTTTACTTAATTCTTTCAATTCCTAACATCATTAAACATGTTTTTCATTAGAAATCAAATGTTTTCATGGTAAAATTCTTGTTTTTGTTAGAAAATAGGGTTTTTCATAAATTGGGGAATTGGACCTCGAATTGAGGTCCGATTTTGAAACAAATCATATATATGAACTCGTGGGGGAATGGGTAACCGGATTTTAGTCATAACCCCGAATTCCGACCATGTGGGCCCGGGGTTGAAATTCACTATTCCAGGCAGAATGTTGTAAAAGTTGTATTTGGTCTTAAGAATTAGTTTGTTGAGTAAAATTGATGATATTAAATCAATTGTGTATAGATACGGTTGAATTGGAGCCAAATTGAAAGAAAAGACATATCCACGGATTGAATTGTTCATAAGCACTCGAGGTAAGTGTTTGTTCTATCCTAGCTTGAGGGAATAGGATTATGTGTTATGTGTTATGTGATCGAGTGTGGTGTATGGGCTGTGGTGACGAGCATCCATACACTGGCGTCTAGTATGACCGTGAGTCGTTGGAAAATAATTATTTTGAGATATATTACAGATGAATTGTTATTGTTCTCCCTTGTTGGGACTTGTTGTGAAGATAATTATTGATTGCCCTTGATGAGACGATTTATGAATTGTTGTTTCTTTCTTTGCCCTTAACTGTGATTGTTATTTGGGTGAGGAAGAGAGATAATGCACGAAGGGTGATGCCGTGCCATGTTTATTATTGATTATGCACGAAGGATCATGCCGTGCCATGTTTATTATTGATTATGCACGAAGGATCATGCCGTGCCATGTTTATTATTGATTATGCACGAAGGATCATGCCGTGCCCTATTATTGATTATGCACGAAGGATCATGCCGTGCTCTATTATTGAACCATGTACGAAGGATCATGCCGTACTATGGATGTGAGGATGAGAGTAAAAGCACGAAGGGTGATGCCGTGCAATTGTTTGCTATTCCTTGAATTGATATTATTTGTGTTTACATTATACTTTGTTTTTCCTTGTGAAATTATTAACCGTGGTTAATTATTGAATTCTTTAATATATTCCTTATTGTGTTAATACTTGATTATTTCTTGTTATTTTGTGGTACACATATATATATTGAATTGCACATGTTTATGTGGGTGTCTGGTCCTAGGCTTGTCACTACTTCGCCGGGATAGGCCAGGCACTTACCAGCACATGGGGTCGGTTGTGCTGATGCTACACTTCTGTGCGTTTTTGCACAAGTCCAGGTTACGATCAGGAGCAGCAGCAGCAGCAATAAATAGATCGCGTGGGAGTTGATCACATTTGAGACCGAGGTAGCTTGCAGACGTCCGCAGGCCCGGCGTCTCTTTCTTTAATTATGTTAATAGCCGTAGTCTCATTGTTCCGAGACAAACAGAATTATGTTATATTTCCTTCAGACTTTTATGTGTAGTATTCCATAGTAGTTTGTGAGTTGGTGACTCCAAGTCTTGGGTAGAGGATTTCAGTATGATTTTACCGTGTGATTTATTATTTCCATATTCGATAAAGTATTCCGCATTTATTTAATTAAAATTGTGTTAAAAATAGAATAGTATGAATACAGTGGCTTGCCTAGCTACCACGAGTAGGCGCCATCACGATCCCGATATTGGGGGAAAATTCGGGTCGTGACAAGTTGGTATCAAAGCTCTAGGTTACATAGGTCTCACCACTCACGAACAAGCTTAGTAGAGTTTGAGAGGTAGGTACGGAGACGTCCGTACTTGTCCTTCAGAGTCTATTGAGTTAGGAAAAAGTCTCTCATTTGTTCTTTCTTGTCGTGCTACTTGATCCTCGATTACTGATTGAATTTCTATTCTGTCCTTTCGCAGATGGTAAGGACACGCACTTCTTCGTCCGCTGACCAGCAGCCTGAGCCCCAGACAGCTCCCGCGAGGGGCAGGGGCCAAGGCTGTATTAGAGGTCATGGTAGGGGTAGAGCTCAGCCCCAGGCAGCTACCCGAGAGGTGGAGCCCCATATTGAGATTGACGAGGAGGTTCCGATTCCGGCGGCTCCGGTGGGCCCGGCTCGGGTCCCGAGAGAGGCTTTGGTACCCCGGATCTCGGGATGCCTCGATCGAGAATAGCGGGATTCGTGGACAACATTACCGGAGCGGGTTTATTATCGGTTGCCCCGGCCTACTTCTCGGGCCGGAGGAGGGGCCCGGACTCCTATTGCTCGTACTCGGAGCCGGTAGCTCCTCGGCCTCGAGCACCGGTGATTCGGCCCAGTGTGGCTACTCGGTCGAGTACCGCGGCTCGTCGCCGTGATGGAACGGCCGCGACTTCGATTCGTTATGGAGACTTGATCGGTTCTCCAAACTATTTACCACTACTTTCGGTGGAACGGCATCAGAGGATCCTCAGGGACTTTTTATTCAGTTGCCGTGAGATTCTCAAGACTATGGGGATCGTGGAGACAAACGGAGTTGATTTTTGTACTTTCGGACTTGCAGGATCCGCCAAGACTTGGTGGAGAGATTATTGCCTGACTCGACCAGCGGGGTCCCCAGCTCTATCATGGGACCAATTTGCGGAACTATTTATGGAGAAGTTTCTCCCTGCTACTTAGAGGGATTTACTTCGGAGGCAGTTTGAGCGCCTCCATCAGGCACTATGACAGTTACACAGTATGAGACGAGATTTATCGACTTGGCTCGTCATGCAGTGGTGATACTTCCCACGGAGCGGGAGAGGGTCCGCAGATTTATAGATGGGCTTAATCATCCGATTAGACTCCAGATGGCTATGGGCGTGGGGAGTGACATATCATTTCAGGAGGCAGCCAATGCAGCACGCAGAGTTGAGATGGCTCTTGCTAGGGGAGGCGGTTATTCTTCGGATAAGAGGCCTCGTCATACAGGTAGATTTGGTGGTTCTTCCTCTGGTAGGCAGAGAATCCTTTGATAGAGGCCAGTCTTCCAGGCCTTTTCATTCCGCCCTTCAGGCTTCACAGGGTGGATCGGGTGATCGTGGTTCTCGGGGGTATTATTCAGACCAGTCTCCTATTAGTGCTCAGCCTCTTCAGAGCGTTCGTGGAGGCCATTCGGGTCGTCAGGGCCAGCAGCCCTATCAGTCTAAGAGTTGCTACGGTTGTGGCGACCCAGGTCATTTTATCAGGTATTGCCCTCGAGCAGCGGGCAACTCTCAGCAGCGGGGTCCTCGTCCTATGATTCGAGGCCCCAGCTGACCCTCAGCCTGCCCAGCCAGCCAGAGGCGGGGGTAGATATTATAGAGGTGGAGGTCGAGACTGTAGAGGTCGAGACCGTCCAGCCAGAGGTAGAGGTCAGCCAGTTGATGGTCGTCCTAGAGACGCAGCTCAGAGGGGAGGTGCAGATCCCCGATTCTATGCTTTACCAGCCAGGCCAGAGGCAGAGGCATCAGATGTCGTGATTACAGGTACTATTCTTGTGTGTGGCAGAGGTGCTTCAGTATTATTTGACCCTGGATCTACATATTCCTATGTGTCTTCCTACTACGCACCGTATTTGGCTGTGCCCAGCTATGCTCTGGATATTCCAGTTTATGTGGCTACGCCAATGGGTGACTCTATTGTAGTCGATCGGGTGCATCGTTCGTGCGTAGTTATATTTGGGGGTCTTGAGACCCGTGTTGATCTGTTGCTCTCTTGGATATGGTAGATTTTGATGTCATATTGGGGATGGACTGGTTGTCCCCATACCATGCTATTCTTGATTGTCATGCTAAGGCTGTCACCTTAGCCTTGCCAGAATCACCCCGATTAGAGTGGAAGGGTACCTCAAGCCACTCCGTTCGCACTGTTATTTCTTATGTTAAGGCTCGACGTATGGTCGAGAAGGGGTATTTAGCTTATTTGGCTTATGTTCGTGATTCCAGTGCAGAAGTTCCTTCCATTGATTCAGTTCCTATTGCACGGGAGTTTCCTGAGGTTTTTCCTTTCAGACCTGCCGGGCATGCCACCTAATAGGGATATTAATTTCTGTATTGATCTGGCACCGGGCACCCAGCCCATCTCTATTCCACCCTATCGTATGGCCCCGCGAGAGTTAAAAGAGTTAAAAGATCAGTTGTAAGACCTTCTAGAAAAGGGCTTTATCAGGCCCTGTGTTTCCTCCTGGGGAGAACCTGTATTATTTGTAAAGAAGAAGGATGGCTCGATGCGGATGTGTATTGATTACCGGCAGTTAAACAAAGTGACTATCAAAAATAAATATCCACTGCCGAGGATTGATGATTTGTTTGACCAACTCCAGGGAGCGAGGGTATTCTCTAAGATAGACTTGAGGTCAGGCTACCATCAGCTGAAGATCAGGGCGGCTGACATTCCTAAGACAACCTTTCGCTCTAGATATGGGCATTATGAGTTCTTGGTCATGTCCTTCGGGTTGACCAATGCCCCAGCAGCATTCATGGAGTTGATGAATCGGGTATTCAGGCCTTACTTAGATCTGTTCGTGATAGTCTTCATAGATGACATTCTGGTGTACTCCCGCAGCCAGGAAGAGCACGAGCAGCACCTCGGAGTGGTTCTTCAGACTCTGAAAGATAACCATCTATATGCCAAATTTTCTAAATGTGAGTTCGGCTGAGTTCGGTAGCATTTCTGGGTCACATTGTATCAGTGGAAGGTATTCAGGTAGACCCAAAGAAGATTGAGGCAGTCCAGAATTGGCCTCGACCAGCTTCAGTGACTGAGATTCGGAGTTTCTTGGGGTTAGCAAGTTACTACTGTCGATTTGTAGAAGGATTTTCTTCTATTGCAGCCCGGATGACCAGGTTGACCCAGAAGGGTGCCCAGTTCCAGTGGTCAGATGAGTGTGAGGTGAGCTTTTAGAATCTCAAGACAGCCTTGACTACAACACCAGTGCTGAAACTACCTACGGGTGCAGGGCCTTATACAGTTTACTGAGATGCATCCCGTACAAGGCTTGGAGCGGTATTGATGCAGGATGGTAAGGTTATTTCTTATGCTTTGAGACAGTTGAAAATACATGAGAAAAACTATCCAGTTCATGATCTTGAGTTGGCAGCAGTGGTTCATGCCTTAAAAATCTGGAGGCATTATCTTTATGGTGTGACATGTGAGGTGTACACGGATCACAAAAGCCTACATTACTTGTTCAAGGAAAAGGAGTTGAACTTACGACAACGGAGATGGTTAGAGTTGCTAAAAGACTATGATGTTACTATATTATATCACCCAGGTAAGGCCAATGTGGTAGCCGATGCATTGAGTAGAAAGTATGCCAGCATGGGTAGTCTTGCATATATTCCGGTCAATCAGAGACCATTAGCTCTAGATGTCCAGGCCTTAGCCAACCGGTTCGTGAGATTAGACATTTCTGAGCCTAGCAGAGTGTTAGCCTGCACGGTCGCTCGTTCTTCATTATTAGAGCGTATCCGTGAGAGGCAATTTGATGATCCTCATTTGCGTGAGTTGAGAGATACGGTACAGCAGGGAGGTGCCACACAGGTAAACCTAGATGATAATGGCGTATTGAAATTGCAGGGTCGAGTTTGTGTGCCCAATGTCGAAGGGATTCGGGAGTTGATCTTAGCAGAGGCCCACAGTTCGCGGTATTCTATTCACCCAGGTGCCGCGAAGATGTACCAGGACTTACGGAAACACTATTGGTGGCGCAGAATGAAGAAAGATATCGTTGCGTATGTCGCTCGGTATCTAAATTGTCAGCAGGTGAAATATGAGCACCGGAGACCTGGTGGTGTATTCCGGAGGATTGAAATTCCCGAGTGGAAATGGGAGCGGATCATAATGGACTTCATTACTGGACTTCCTTTGACTCGGAGGAAATTTGATGCTATTTGGGTCATTGTTGATAGGCTGACCAAATCAGCACACTTTATTCCAGTATCTGTCTCCTACTCGTCGGAGAGGTTAGCGGAGGTTTACATTAGGGAGATTGTTCGTCTCCGTGGGGTGCCAGTATCTATTATCTCTGATCGGGGTACGCAGTTTACCTCGCGGTTCTGGAGAGCGGTCCAGCAGGAGTTAGGCACCCAGGTCCAATTGAGTACAGCTTTTCATCCTCAGACGGACGGTCAGTCCGAAAGGACTATTCAGATCCTAGAGGACATGCTCCGAGCCTGTGTCATTGATTTTTGAGGCTCGTGGGACTAGTTTCTGCCATTAGCAGAGTTCGCCTACAACAACAGCTACCGGTCTAGCATTCAGATGGCCCGTATGAGGCGTTATATGGTAGGCGATGTCGGTCTCCAGTCAGATTCTTTGATCCGGGAGAGGCTCGGTTGTTGGGTACAGACTTAGTTCAGGAGGCCTTAGACAAGGTCAAGACTATCCAGGAGAGATTGCGTTCAGCCCAGTCCAGACAGAAGACTTATGCAGATCGTAAGGTTCGAGATGTAGATTTCATGGTTGGTGAACGAGTATTGCTCCGAGTGTCGCCTATGAAGGGCGTGATGAGGTTTGGGAAGAAGGGCAAGCTCAGCCCTAGGTATATTGGCCCATTTGAGATTCTAGACAGAGTGGGAGGGGTGGGTTACAGATTAGCTTTGCCGCCTAGCTTATCGGCCGTGAATCCAGTTTTTCATGTATCTATGCTTCGGAGATACCACGGCGATCCCACACATGTGTTAGACTTCAGTACTGTCCAATTGGACAATGATCTATCTTACGAGGAGGAGCCGGTGGCTATTCTAGACCGGCGGGTTCGACAGTTGAGGTCGAAGAGTTATCCTTCTGTGCGTGTTCAGTGGAGAGGTCAGCCTCCTGAGGCATCGACCTGGGAGTCCGAGTCTGATATGCGGAGCCGTTACCCACACTTGTTTCCTGACTCGGTACTTCTTTCTTTTGTCCGTTCGAGGACGAACGGTTGTTTTAGAGGTGGAGATTGTGACGACCCAAAGTGTCATCACTTATTTTATTAATAATTTCGAGCTTCTGAGGCCTTGAAAACCTCATTCTATGTTGCCTCGATTGACGTGCACGATCCGAGCATGTAGCCGGAAAGATTTTGTGATAGAAAATATGAATTCTATGAGAAATTTGGATAAAAATGATATTAATATTGATATGGTTGACTTCGGTCAACATTTTTGGTAAACGGATCCGGACCGAGATTGAATGGTCCCGAGAGGTCCGTAGGAAAATATGGGACTTGGACATGTGTCCGGAGTCGAATTCTGAGGCCTAGAGCCCAAGTTATGAATTTTTATGTGAAATTGTTTTTGATGCAATTATTAAAGGAAATAAATTAATAGACCTTGGTATCGGGCTCGTATTTTGGTTCCGACGCCCGGTACAAGTCTTAAATATTATATATGTGATTTCTGTAAAGTTTGGTGACATTTGGACGTCGTTTGAGATGTTTTGGACCTTGAGTTCCAAGTTAAGAAGTTTTGAAAAATCAAAAGTATGAAAATCATGAGTTTGAGGCTCGATTTGATTAAAATGAAGTGATATTGGCGATGTGATCGCACGAACAAGTTCATAATGTGTTTTTGAGGTTATGTGCATATTTGGTTTGGAGCCCCGAGAGCTCGGGTGAACTTTGGATAGGCCACGAGATCAATTTTTCATGTTAGAAGTTGCTGTCTGCAACTGGTCTGCAGAGTTCGCAAATGCGAACAATAGTTCGCAAATGCGAACTCCCCACTATTCTGCAGAGTTCGCAAATGCGAACAATAGTTCGCAAATGCGAACTCCCCCCCTATTGTGTCCGTGTTCGCAAATGCGAACAATAGTTCGCAAATGCGAACTTGACCCTTCTGTGCCTGTGTTCGCAAATGCGAGCTATAGTTCGCAAATGCGAACTGGCCACTATTCCGCCTGGGTTCGCAAATGCGAACAATAGTTCGCAAATGCGAACCTCCCCATATTTAGCCTGTGTTCGCAATTGCGAACAATAGTTCGCAAATGCGAACTTCCCAGTTTTGCCTTGGCTTCGCAAATGCGAAGAAATGTTCGCAAATGCGAACTTCCCACCCTTAGCTTATTTTTCAAACTCCGGAAATTGGTCGGGGTTCGCAATTGCGAACCCATGTTCGCAAATGCGAACACAGAGACCTGAAAAACACGGATTTCAGTCATTTCTTCACATTTTTACAAAACCAAAACACCCATTTGCGATTCTTCAAGGATTTCTTCTTCATCAAATCGATTGTAAGTCACTTTTTACTTAATTCTTTCAATTCCTAACATCATTAAACATGTTTTTCATTAGAAATCAAATGTTTTCATGGTAAAATTCTTGTTTTTGTTAGAAAATAGGGTTTTTCATAAATTGAGGAATTGGACCTCGAATTGAGGTCCGATTTTGAAACAAATTATATACATGAACTCGTGGGGAATGGGTAACCGGATTTTGGTCCTAACCCCGAGTTCCGACCATGTGGGCCCGGGGTTGAAATTCACTATTCCGGGCAGAATGTTGTAAAAGTTGTATTTGGTCTTAAGAATTAGTTTGTTGAGTAAAATTGATGATATTAAATCAATTGTGTATAGATACGGTTGAATTGGAGCCAAATTGAAAGAAAAGACATATCCACGGATTGAATTGTTCATAAGCACTCGAGGTAAGTGTTTGTTCTATCCTAGCTTGAGGGAATAGGATTATGTGTTATGTGTTATGTGATCGAGTGCGGTGTATGGGCTGTGGTGACGAGCATCCATACACTGGCGTCTAGCATGACCGTGAGTCGTTGGAAAATAATTATTTTGAGATATATTACAGATGAATTGTTATTGTTCTCCCTTGTTGGGACTTGTTGTGAAGATAATTATTGATTGCCCTTGATGAGACGATTTATGAATTGTTGTTTCTTTCTTTGCCCTTAACTGTGATTGTTATTTGGGTGAGGAAGAGAGATAATGCACGAAGGGTGATGCCGTGCCATGTTTATTATTGATTATGCACGAAGGATCATGTCGTGCCATGTTTATTATTGATTATGCACGAAGGATCATGCCGTGCCATGTTTATTATTGATTATGCACGAAGGATCATGCCGTGCCCTATTATTGATTATGCACGAAGGATCATGCCGTGCTCTATTATTGAACCATGTACGAAGGATCATGCCGTACTATGGATGTGAGGATGAGAGTAAAAGCACGAAGGGTGATGCGCCGTGCAATTGTTTGCTATTCCTTGAATTGATATTATTTGTGTTTACATTATACTTTGTTTTTCCTTGTGAAATTATTAACCGTGGTTAATTATTGAATTCTTTAATATATTCCTTATTGTGTTAATACTTGATTATTTCTTGTTATTTTGTGGTACACATATATATATTGAATTGCACAGGTTTATGTGGGTGTCTGGTCCTAGGCTTGTCACTACTTCGCCGGGATAGGCCAGGCACTTACCAGCACATGGGGTCGGTTGTGCTGATGCTACACTTCTGTGCGTTTTTGCACGGGTCCAGGTTACGATCAGGAGCAGCAGCAGCAGTAAATAGATTGCGTGGGAGTTGATCACATTTGAGACCGAGGTAGCTTGCAGACGTCCGCAAGCCCGGCGTCTCTTTCTTTAATTATGTTAATAGCTGTAGTCTCATTGTTCCGAGACAAACAGAATTATGTTATATTTCCTTCAGACTTTATGTGTAGTATTCCATAGTAGTTTGTGAGTTGGTGACTCCAAGTCTTGGGTAGAGGATTTCAGTATGATTTTACCGTGTGATTTATTATTTCCATATTCGATAAAGTATTCCGCATTTATTTAATTAAAATTGTGTTAAAAATAGAATAGTATGAATACAGTGGCTTGCCTAGCTACCACGAGTAGGCGCCATCACGATCCCGATATTGGGGGAAAATCCGGGTCGTGACAAGGAGCTTTATGTATAACGGAAAATCTTATCATATTCGACGGAGATACAATACCGTTAGACAACTACTCTCTAGTGGTGTATCACGGTTGACTATGTAAAGCCAAAAGATAACGTGTCGGATCACTTACAAAAGGCTTATCTAGAGAGGTAGTTGAAAGATCATCGAAGGGATGAGGCTAAGGCCTAGGACAAGTCATCATGGCGGTAACTCTACCTAGTAGACTAGAGATCCCAAAAGTTAGGTTCAAAGAGATCAAACAAAATTATGAATGACAGTTCAACATTGTTAAATAACTCAACACATTTTCGTGACGAAGAAAATGTTCAGAAATTAAGGTAAATCATTAAGGTTTTTTGATGAGTCAATACAGCTTAAAACTTTTTAATGATTTGCTAAGTCTGGTAGGATATGACCATATAGTGTGTCTATAGGATTACGCGTTTAGAAATAACCTATGTGAGTGTGAAGTGTAAGTCGCTTTAAGGAGAATGAAAGTAAAGGCCCATTCTCTAAGCACTTATGAAGCCAGGCGGTGTTCATAGCTGAAAGGAACACAACCGTGAGAACCAAAGATGGTTAAAGATTAATTGTGTGACTTATGGTTATATAGGGATACTCGAAAGCTCGACGGTTCAAAGATATCAAATCTACCAATTGACCGAGTATATCCGACGTAAGTTCACTACAGAAAGTTCAATGGGAAACCTAGAGCTTGTTTGGCTTAGCTGATTTATAGTAGCTGATAACCATAAGTGCTGAAAAGTATTTTTAAGTGCTGAAGGTGATTTAAAGAATAAGCAGTTACGTGTTTGGATAAAAGTGCTGAAATTAATATAAGCAGCTAAAAAATTAGGCATACAAAGAGTTTTATTTTTAGAAGAAGTATTTTAGGGATCGAATAGTAAATATTTTGGTCAAAACCTAAAGTGATTATAAGCTAAAATTTGATAAGCTAAAGGAGACCAATTTATGACTTTTGGCTTATTTTTGGCTTATAAGCACTTAACTTATAAACATTTTTAGTTTTACCAAATGCGTAGATAAGTCAAAAAATACTTATAAGTCAGTTTGACCTACTTATAAGCTTATCCAAACACCCTCCTACTTATCCAGATGCGATTAATCCTTACTTGCGAATCACCAGATATTTTCATGCATGTTGTTCCACAAATGTTCATTCTCCATTCATATGGAGGATTGTTGCATTTTTTCTTTAAAGGGTATAAATGGGAAAAGAGGCACCTTTTGGATTGTATCTCTCTATCTCACCATTCCTTTATTTGTAAATTTATAGGTTTGGCCTCATTTTTAAGATATGGAAAATCTAAAAACTTCTCCCCTCTTTTCTATATTGCCATATTATTTTTAAATAAATATAAGTGTCAAGTGTGATTTGTCCATTTGTTGAGTTCGCTAAAGTTCTATGATTTGAAGTGCCGCTATCACAGAATAGTTATTCCATTCTATCCTGATAGGAATTAATTAGTATTCCTTGGGCAACTGTGACGGGATTAAAATTCTTAAGAACACACTGAGCATTCAGTGAGCTTGAAGTTATTTTATAATTTTTTATTAAACTAACGTTTGTTTGCTTCTCTAATATTCTAATTTGAAACACAGTAATAATAATAAATATCACCTTTTTGACTAGCATAAATTCTACTAGCCAAAAAGGCAATTCAAAATAAAGGGAAAACGGTTTGTAATTTAATAATAGAATAAATTAGGAGCTCGACTAGAGAATGTGTTACAATCGAGCTGGACATAATTATATAAATATTATATATAAATTAAATATATTTTATATATGTGTTGGTTATTTCTAGTTTAAATGGGTAAATGTGTGGCTATTTAGATTAATTCTTTGAAGAAAAAAAGCTTCGTCCCTCAAAAATGAAAAAGTAGACAAAACTTGTTAGGAAGGCCCAACAAGCCAAAATGGATTATAAATGTTGGATCTTTACACAAATAGCCGTTTATATTCATCATTTACTATATATATATATATATATATATATATCAAACAAATTATAATTAGCATAAGGCGGCTAATGGGCAAGGGGCATGGTTCAAAATTGTGAAATAGCTCGAGCTAGCTAGTTTTTGGATTGGCAAATAAAAAATAGCTAGCATTTGCAAAGTTATTAAAAAATTACCAATATTTTGTTGCAACACAGAAAGTTCTAGCATAATATACTGGAGATTGGTGCACCTGTATATGAACTTTTACATATTATGCTAGAACTCCAACATACGGAAAGTTCCAGTATAATATACTGAAATTGGAGCACCTATGTATGGACTTCTAGCATATTATGTTGGACCAATATATTATGCTGAAACTCTAGTATATTATATTGGAAGTCCAGTATATTATGCTGAAATATTTTTAAGATTTTGACTAATGCTTTCGTTCAAATTTATCTTTACATGAAAAATGGCTAAATTTCATTTACTTTTGAAATTGTAGCTATTTTTCATTTACTACTTATAAATCAGGCTATTTCTGAATTTCACCCTTCAAATCCTGCCCATGACAAGTTCATTTGTTTCACGTCGCCTTTTCAAGAAATCTAAAACAAATTTCGCAGATATTGTGCTAAAAAATTCAGCTATAATTACTATGAGAATATAAAGGATCTCAATTTCACCAATTTTCAAAGCTAACATGGACGTCCACCTTGACAGGTTCTTTTAAACTTAGAATTAGATGTATAGAACTAAGCTACAAGTAATTAATAGATCTTTCCAATTTCCTAATTTGAAAATAGTAAAGAATATGTAACACCCCGTATATACGGACACGGTGTATTTATGTTAAATGGGTAGTAATTTGATATTTAGACATATGAAGTCCTAGAGGGGTGATTATTGGTGAAAATAATTGTTTCAAAATCAAGATGGAGAGTGAGGTGTATAAAATTCGATAAAATCGACTAAGTTTATAAAATGTCCGTCTTTCAGAAGATGGTGAAAATGTGTAAGGAATTTGGGAAAACTCAGAAGACTAAAGTTGTAGGCCTTTGAAATAGCTTTCCAACTATATATCATGGAGCCAAAACGGATCTTTGTGAAAAATGATATGTACATTTTACACACAATGTGCAATATGCGCGCCCAGTGCGCGGCCACACACTTGTGGCAGTATTATTGCCATTTTGTACGGTCAGGCCTTCAGGTGCGTGAGGGGGCGCACTTGGGGGGGGGGGGGTCATTTAAAGCCCTACTTCGTCCTCCACACCCCTAACACAAAAACTTGCTCTAGAAAGGGTAGCTCGCAAAAGTCTAACTCCTTAAGGGTCCCTCCACCATCAAAGATAAGTTCTAATGGTTCTAAGTTAATTTCAATTTTCCAACATCTTATTAACATGGGTAAACCCTCTATATTATTAGATATTTAATTGGGACATCATTATTGAGAGAAGAAACCTTAGAACTCGAATTCAATGGAATAGAACTTCAAAAAGGTAATGCCTTCATCCTCTAACTAATTCCGGCATTGTATTATTGATTATAGACTCTAGTCCATGATATATGAGTTGATGGGTTTTGGTAGAAAAGTATGAACTTATATAGGTTTGGGGCGTTGATTGTTGACTATCTATTAAGGGTATTGTTTACCTTATGGGTAATACAGAATAATGTTGATTATAATCATTTGGGACTTTAGAATTTATCTACGAGCAAGGGAATCAGTTATTGGGTGTAGAGACACCATTAATAAGGACTATGAAGCTTTATGCCACCAAGTGTTTGAGAGAATGCCTAAGTAACCAAAACATGAGAATTAATGCTAATATGGAATTCCATTGACTTGTATTGATATAGATTTAAGTTGAAAGGGTTGGCGAATATTGTATTACGCTCAAGAGTAAGAAGTTAAGGTACGTGAGGCAAACTCTGTATGTTTGGGAATGTTAATGATTCTCCCTACACTATGTTTCTTTTACCAAGTTACCAATTCCCTTAGAAATATAGTTAAGCCTAGTTCATTGAATAGTTGCAAAACTTCTATTCTTCAGCTTCGTAACTCGTTCATGACTTTCATTGTGAACGTTGTGAAATTAGTGCATAATCAACTTAGACTTATGTTTGATACCCATGATCCTCATTCTAGATTACTGAGTATGTCATAAACAGTTGAAGTTTCAATTTTTATAATCAATTCAAGAATATATGTCTTAGTCTATCTCTATTCAGCATTCAAGCATCATGTAACTCAGTATGGTTTAGTATTTCAACATCATGTATTTCATTATGATTCTCAGTTCCTGAATGTTGAACACTTGTATTTGGGCCCGAGGCTACAGTTTATATGCTTTATGCATACTTAAGTTTGAGGCTGTAGTTTATGCTTTACGCATGTTTGAGGCTGAGGTCGTAGTTTATGCTTTATGCATTTTTTGTCCTGAGGCCATAGTTATGTATACGTATAATTGGGTCTGAGTTCGTAGCGTGTGCACATATATTTGGCCCAAGGCCATAGCTTATTGAGATAAACGGGTTGATCATCATTCAGATTTCAGTTTCAATTTCTATAGTTAGCATTTCAGTTATCAATTATCAATTCTCATTTATCAGCTTAGTTTCAGTTTCAGCATTTATAATTCTTTCTTTCAGTTGCTTTACATATCAATGCAATTTAAATGTACTGAAGTCCCTTTTTGCTCAGGGCTTGCAACTCACGATGCAAGTAATGATTTGCAGGTTGACGAGTTAGAGCGTTAGGGTTCTCGTACCAGCTATTTGGTGATCCCCAATTCTTTTGGAGCATTATTATTACCTTACCGTCTTCAGTATTTTCATAAAGTTAGTGTTTTCAGCACTTCATCAGAGGCTTTATAGACTAAGTAACAGTTAGACAGAGTCACATGTATTTAAGGTAAGCAATGTTGCTACAGACCTATATTAGTGTTTCTGCGTTTGATTTATATCATTTAGACTTTCAGTATATCAGTATGTGTTAGTTTATCTTCCACATTCAGTATATTACGATATCACATGTTGATTCGGCTAGCCAATTGATTCACTCTGTAACATTAGTCAGGCACCGAGTGCCGTGTTACGTGAAGAGCGCTAGGATTCTCGTACCAGCTATTTGGTGATCCCCAATTATTTTGGAGTATTCATATCCTTACTTACTTTGTTCAGTTCAATTATTAGTTATCATTTTAGTTACCAATTATCAGTTATCCTTTCAGTTACTAGTTATCATTTCTGTTTTAATAGTTATCATTTTAATTATTAATTATCAATTCTCAGTATCAGCTTAGTTTCAGTTTCAGCATTTATAATTCTTTCTTTCTATTGCTTTATATACCAGTGCAATTCGAATGTACTGAAGTCTTTCATATACAAGAGTAACAATTAGGCAGAGTTACATGTATTTAAGGTTAAGCAATGTTGCTACATATATGTTTCAGGACTATATTGGTGTTTCCCTATTTGATTTATATCACCTAGACTTTCAGTATATCATTATGTGTTAGTTTATCTTCCACATTCAGTATGTTATGATATCACATGTTGATTCTGGCAGCCAGTTGGTTTGCTCGGTCACATGTAGTCAGGCACCGAGTGCCGTGTTACGTCAAGAGCGCTAGGATTCTTGTACCAGCTATTTGGTGGTTCCAATTCTTTCGAGATATTATCATTAACTTACACTCTTCTGTATTTTCAAACAGGTTGTGTTTTTAATACTTCATTAGAGGGTTCATAGACTAGAGTAACAGTTAGATAGAGTCACATGCATTTAAGGTTAAACAGTGTTGCTACATATATGTTTCAGCCTATATCAGTGTTTCCTCATTTGATTTATATCATTTAGACTTTCAGTATATCAACATGTGTTAGTTTATCTTCCGCATTCAGAGTAATGTCTGCGTATACACTACCCTCTCCAGACCTCACTTGTGAGATTTTACTGAATTGTTGTTGTTGCAAGGTCCGGAGAAGGGCCGCATCCCAATGGGACGTGATATAAGCAACCTACATACTAACTACAGCTCAAAACCGTAATCTTTAGCTTATATAGAGACAACTTTATCGTTTCTCCAAAATTTTCCTTCTAAGATAAAATATTACTTGATCCCATAAAAAGTGTAGAACTGAAAGTGACACAGTATTGCCAAACACTCATTGTGCTAAGTTATACCAAAGCCTTTTAAATCTTTAGTGTTTACACAACCTCTAAAAGGAAAGGGAAGTTTCACCATGTTATGAATAATTTTACAACATTGGATGCTACATTGGATGCTACATTGGATACTACATTGGATGCCCATGTTGTGAATAATTGAAAGATTAAATCTCTTATTTTATGTCAATCTTCTTTGCTTTTTATGCCTATAAAAGGCCATGTAATTGCAATGGAAAAATACACCAAAGTGAAAGAACAAAACTCTTCTCCCTTCTTTCTATCTCTTCTTATTTACATTTGCATTGCTTTTATTTTATAACACGTTATCAGCACGAAGCTCTAATTTTATTCTTAACTCCCGTTAAGTTGAGCCATATTTGATTAAGGTATGTATCATAGTTGGGACATAAATAATGTTACTCGCGTTCAATTTTATTAACACATATATATCAATAATATAAAGTGAAAAGCTTCTACTTTATGATTAAAAAAAAAATAGTAGATTGTTAACATGATATAGTTCTATTTTTATTTCTTTTATCTAAATCGTTTTGTTATCATTAATTATTTAATTATTTCTCTAACTTATTCATCTTTTATGATAGTTTTCACTATGTCAAACTTATCAAAACTTGAATTTGTTGCACTTGACATCACCGGGAGGAACTATTTATCATGGGTTCTTGATGCTGAAATTCACCTTGACGCTAAAGGTCTTGGAAATACTATTATACAAGGAAATGAAGCATCAAATCGGGATAAAGCAAATGCCATGATTTTTCTTCGTCATCATCTACATGAAGGGTTAAAAACTGAATATTTAACTGTAAAAGATCCACTTGAATTATGGATTAGTTTAAAGGATCGATATGACCACCTAAAACTTACGGTATTACCAAAAGCTCGGTATGAGTGGATACATTTAAGGTTGCAAGACTTTAAAACCATAAGTGAGTATAATTCTGCTATCTTTAAAGTAAGTTCTCTATTAAAATTATGTGGAGACACTATCACAGATGAGGACTTATTGGAAAAAACATTTTCTACTTTTCACGCTTCAAATGTGGTGCTACAACAGCAATATCGTGAAAAAGGTTTTAAGAAATATTCCGAGTTAATCACATGCCTACTCGTGGCTGAGCAGAATAATACTCTGTTAATGAAAAATCATGAAGCCCGTCCCACTGGGTCAGCTCCAATTTCGGAAGTGAATGCTGTAGCAACATATGATAAGTTTGAAAGAAAACAAAATAATTACCGTGGTCGTGGACATGGTCGTAAACGTGGACGTGGCAGGGGGCGAAACAATTATCGTCATTATGGTGGAAATAAATTGGAGAACAATAAGGGTTCTCAAATTAATCATTCAAAAGGTAAAGCTAGTATGTGTCACCGATGTGGTATGAGAGGTCATTGGGCACGCATTTGTCGTACGCCAGAGCATTTTGTTAAACTTTATCAAGCCTCTCTCAAGAAAAGGGAAAATAATGTGGAGGCACACTTGACCTTTCAAAATAATGATGATGAAGCAGGTCCCTCAAATAAATATGATTCTAAGACACATATTGCATATAAAGATGATGATTTTGAAGGCCTAACAAATATTACTCATTTAGAAGTTGGAGACTTCTTTGAGGATATTGAATGAAGAACTAATCATCTTACTTGGGGAATGAAGCTATAAAAGTTGTTATTTTTATGTTTGCAACTAGTTTATTTTTCTTGAGTGTATTTTCCTAATGCATCATGTGTTGCTAGTTTTCTACATTCCTAATGTATTTCTTAATGTTTTTTTTTGGCTTGACTTTCATATTTCTTATAATGTATTATTTGTCCTTTCTTTTTATGAAGAATATGAGCATTCCCCAGTCTTCAGTTGGACTCAAGATTAATAAAGATGATATATGTCTTCTGGATAGTGCTACAACACACACTATTATAAAAGATAAGAGATATTTCTCTTATTTGGTAATGAAAGAAGCGGATGTTAATACAATATCCGGTAGTACAAGATTAATTGAAGGTTCTGGAAGAGCCAATTTATTACTACCGGGAGGAACAAATTTGGCTATTGATGAAGCACTATATTGTAGTAAATCTCAAAGAAACTTATTAAGTTTCAAAGATATTCGCCAAAATGGCTATCATATTGAGACTACCAATAATGAAAAGATTGAATATCTTTATATTACTACAATAATGTCCGGTAAGAAATATGTGCTTGAAATGTTACCTGCTCTTTCCTCCGGCTTGTACTATACAAGTATTAGCAGGATTGAAACACATGCCGTAGTAAATGAGAAGTTTACTAATCAAGATAATTTTATTATTTGGCATGACCGATTGGGCCATCCTGGTTCTAATATGATGCGTAAAATAATTGAGAATTCACATGGACATGCAATGAAGAATCAAAAGATTCTTCAATTTAAGGAATTCTCTTGTGCTGCATGTTCTCAAGGAAAATTAATTATTAGACCATCAACTATTAAAGTTAAGATGGAATCCCCCGCATTTCTGGAACGTATACAGGGTGATATATGTGGGCCCATTCACCCTCCATGTGGATCATTCAAATATTATATGGTTTTGGTAGATGCATCTACAAGATGGTCACATGTGTGTTTACTATCAACTCGCAATATGGCATTTGCGAGATTGTTGGCTCAAATAATAAAGTTAAGAGCACAATTTCCAGATTATGCAATTAAGACAATTCGTCTTGACAATGCTGGTGAGTTTACATCCCAAGCCTTTAATGATTATTGTATTTCAACTGGGATAACAATTGAGCATCCGGTTGCTCATGTTCATACACAAAATGGTCTAGCAGAATCATTGATCAAACGCCTCCAATTAATTGCTAGACCAATGCTTATGAGAACAAAACTTCCCATTTCAGTATGGGGTCATGCTATTTTGCACGCAGCAACACTTGTGCGGATAAGGCCCACAAGTTATCATAAAGTCTCCCCATTGCAGTTGGCTTTTGGTCAGGAGCCAAATATTTCCCATCTTAGGATCTTTGGTTGTGCGACATATGTTCCAATTGCTCCACCACAACGCACAAAGATGGGTCCCCAAAGAAGGTTGGGGATATATGTTGGATATGAATCTCCTTCTATTATAAAATATCTAGAGCCAATGACTGGAGATTTATTTACGGCAAGATTTTCTGATTGCCATTTTGATGAATCAGTATATCCAACATTAGGGGGAGAAAATAAGCAGCTAAAAATGAAGATAGATTGGAATGCATTATCATCTGTCTCATTTAGATCCTCGAACAAATCAATGTGAACAAGAGGTTCAAAAGATTATTCATTTGCAAAATATTGCAAATCAATTGCCGGATGCATTCACTAACCTACCAAGGGTGACTAACTCACATATTCCAGTTGCTAATGCTCCAATTCGAGTTGATATCCCGGAAGGACAATTAATTAAAGCAAATGAGCCTAAGCCTTGCTTGAAACGTGGTAGACCAATCGGTTCTAAAGACAAAAATCCTCGAAGAAGAAAAGGAGCAAGTGATCAAAGTAAACATAACACAGAGGTAGTGGCTCAAGAAGAGCCCCAAGATGTAACAAATGATAAGACCTTGGGGGAGGTCCAGGTACCTGAAAATAATAAAAATGAAGAGATATCAATAAGTTACGTCTCAACCGGGAAAATATGGAACCGAAATAATATTGTTATCGATAACATTTTTGCTTATAATGTTGCTATTGAAATAATGCAACAAGATGAGGATCTTGAACCAAAATCTGTCAATGAATGTAGACGGAGAAATGATTGGCCAAAATGGAAAGACGCTATCCAGGCAGAGTTAACTTCACTTGGAAAACGTGAAGTCTTTGGACCCATAGTTCGAACGCCTGAAGGCATAAAGCCAGTAAGGTATAAATGGGTTTTTGTGCGAAAACGAAATGATAAAAATGAAGTCGTTAGATATAAAGCACGACTTGTGGCACAAGGGTTTTCCCAAAGGCCTGGAATTGATTATATGGAGACATATTCTCCTGTAGTGGATGCTATCACCTTCAGGTATCTCATAAATATGGCGGTGCAAGAAAAACTTGGTATGCATCTAATGGATGTTGTTACAGCCTATTTGTATGGATCATTAGACAGCAAAATTTTTATGAAAGTACCTGAGGGATTTAAAGTGCCGGAAGCATATAAAGGTTTTCAAGAAACTTGTTCAATAAAGCTTCAGAAATCTTTGTACGGATTGAAACAATCAGGTCGTATGTGGTACAATCGTCTGAGTGAATACTTGTTGAAAGAAGGGTACAAGAATGATCCAATTTGTCCCTGTGTCTTTATAAAAAGGTTTGGATCTGAATTTGTTATAATCGCCGTATATGTTGATGATTTAAATATCATTGGAACTCCTGGGGAGCTTCCAAAAACAGTAGATTGTTTGAAGAAAGAATTTGAAATGAAAGATCTTGGAAAGACAAAATTTTGTCTTGGTCTACAAATTGAGTATATGAAAGATGGAATATTTGTCCATCAATCAACATACACCGAAAAGATTTTAAAGCGATTCTATATGGATAAAGCACATCCATTGAGTACCCCGATGGTTGTAAGATCACTTGATATAAAGAAAGATCCATTCCGACCTCATGAAAATGAAGAAGAGCTTCTTGGTGCCGAAGTACCATATCTTAGTGCAATTGGGGCATTAATGTATCTTGCTAATAATTCCCGACCAGATATAGCTTTCTCGGTAAGCTTATTGGCAAGATTTAGTACTTCGCCAACACAAAGACACTGGAATGGTATTAAACATATATTTAGATACCTCCAAGGGACCATTGATATGGGTTTATTTTATTCAAATGAATCCAAGCCATCATTGATTGGTTATGCGGATGCAGGATATTTGTCTGATCCACACAAAGGTCGATCTCAGACAGGCTATTTATTTACAAGTGGAGGTACAACCATATCATGGCGTTCGACAAAACAAACTATGGTTGCTACTTCTTCAAATCATGCAGAGATAATAGCCATTCATGAAGCAAGTCGAGAATGCGTTTGGTTAAGATCTATAACTCAACACATTCAACAAACATGTGGTCTTTCTTCGAAAGAGAATATTCCAACAATATTGTATGAAGACAATGCTGCATGCATAGCTCAATTGAAAGGAGGATATATCAAAGGAGATCGAACAAAACACATTTCACCAAAATTCTTTTTCACTCATGATCTTCAGAAGAGTGGTGAAATAGATGTACAACAAGTTCGTTCAAGTGATAATTTGGCTGATCTGTTCACTAAGGCATTACCAACCTCAATATTTGAAAAGTTGATATATAAGATTGGAATGCGTCGTCTTCGAAACATTAAGTGATTTTTCATCAGGGGGAGTAAGTACATGCTGCACTCTTTTCCTTAACCAAGGTTTTGTCCCACTGGGTTTTCCTTAGTAAGGTTTTTAATGAGGCAACAAGCAATGTATATTATAAATAACTATGTACATCCCAATTTTTTTTGTAAGTTCTTAGTGAGACACATTATGTTACATGGACATCCAAGGGGGAGTGTTATGAATAATTTTACAACATTGGATGCTACATTGGATGCTACATTGGATACTACATTGGATGCCCATGTTGTGAATAATTGAAAGATTAAATCTCTTATTTTATGTCAATCTTCTTTGCTTTTTATGCCTATAAAAGGCCATGTAATTGCAATGGAAAAATACACCAAAGTGAAAGAACAAAACTCTTCTCCCTTCTTTCTATCTCTTCTTATTTACATTTTACTGCATTGCTTTTATTTTACAACACACCATAATTTGTTGCTTTACTCATTATTCCTTCTTGTCTTTTTGTTTTCCTTCTTTTTTTGCTATTTATTCCCACTATTAAAG
>JASVEL010006678.1:0-13089 GCA_032618575.1 Nicotiana noctiflora
ATTTCCTCCATTCCGTCTCCCTAAAAATGGGAAACGGAAATGCATGGGAAGTTTCGAAGTGACACACATAGCATCCCTTCATTACGAAATTGCTTTTGGGTTTGGTACTTTAGGTATAACGAAAATTACTTATGGAAAATATACAATTTTCGGAGTATAATTTATTTTTTTGTGTTTGGGAGAAAAATATATTTCTCAACCAAATCATTGCTTTGAGAATGAAGTTCATTTCTTTTCACAACTACTAGTATAGCTACCTGTGCGATGCGCGATCAATTTCAAGATCTTGCTTGTTATAAAATAATTGTGTAAAACTTATATGAGAGAATGCTAGCATATTTGGCACACTTGACATTTTATAATAATTATACTTATAAAAGACAAAACAATATAAATGCTTAGTTCATTGTCTAAATTTGATAACCATAATTGTTAGCATTATTTAATTAGTTAATAAATTTATTTTACAAATTAATCAATATCATAAATATACTCAAAAAATCTCTATCATCCTGTTGTATGCATTTCTTTTTACTATAATATTTTTACTTATTTTTTTATTTAGTGTTTTGCCTATAATTCAAATATTAATTTTGAACTACTTTTATTTTGTTTTCATTATGATATATTAAATTTCAGTTTTAACTATTGATATTATCATCATATGAGCTTAAATTATAGTTATTTTTATTCAATATCTATTAAGATTTCAGTTAGACAGTCTTATCTGTACAATATATTTTTTCTTAAATTCAAAGACTTCTCATATCAAATTCGAGGGGCAAACTATTCTAGCCAGTACTTATTTTGTCATAAAATTTTAAACTAAAAAACTTAATTTCAAAACAACTGAAAAACTGAAATTTAAAATGAACTGACTAATTTCTAAATAGCAGTCCTTCAAAGTGGCCACTTGGTGTCATTTCTACCAAATTCAAATATGCTTATCCTTGTTCCATATTTTTTTCTGTTGTGATGGCATATTTAAGTACTTTATTGTTTATTAGTTTTTCACTCATGTCCATGCTTGTCTCTCCTTTTTAAATATATAATATAAACAAATATTTTTACTTCTTAAATCTAAACTATTTTGATACTATTATTTTATTACTCAAAATTGTATATTTATTTTAAAAATTATCAATATCATAAATATACTAAAAAAAATCCCCATCATCCCCTTGTATACATTTTTTTTAAATATAATATTTTTATTTAGTGTTTTGCCTATAATTTAAATATTAATTTTGAACTACTTTTATTTTGTTTTCAATATGATATATTAAATTTTAGTTTTAACTATTGATATTATCAACATATGAACTTAAATTATAGTTATTTTTATTCCATATCTATTAAGATTTCAGTTAGACGATCTTATCTATACAATATTTTTCTTAAATTCAAAGACTTTCTCATATCAAATTCGAGGGACAAGTGCACAGATAACTATTCTCAGGGTTGCTATTTAGGAATTAGCCAATACTTATTTTGTCATGAAATTTTAAACTGAAAAGCTTAATTTTAGGACAACTGAAAAACTGAAATTTAGAATGCACTAAATATTTTCTAAATAGTAATCCTTCAAAGTGGCTACTTGGTGTCATTTCTACCAAATTCAAATATGCTTATCCTTGTTCCATTTTTTTTCGTGATTGCATGTTTAAGTACTTTATTATTTATTAGTTTTTCACTCATGTTCGTGCATGTCACTCCCTTTTAAATATATAATATGAATAAATATTTTTACTTCTTAAATCTAAACTATTTTGATACTCTTATTTATTACCCAAAATTGCATCATTTCACAAAAAATGGGAGTTATACCATAAATTGGTGAGAGAAAAATATTTTGTACCATCTAATAAGGCTTAAATATAGGAAAATATTAAATTTAAATTTTTTGCTACAAAATAAAAAAGGTTATTATATTATGTAAAATCTTAAAAAGGTATTTATATGTTATAAATAGGGTACTAACATATTCTATAGGTGGTAAAATTTCTAAAAACAATAAGCACATAAATACAAAATTACCATTAATTATAGAGTGTTTCTAAATTTTCCATGTTGTGTTACTCCTTCATATGTAATGTAGCAGATACAAATATGAAATAATTGGCAGAGAATGAATATGAATATGAATATTTCACATATTAAAAGGTAGAGCACAAAATAGAAAAAAACTGTCACCAAATAGAAAAAAACCGTAGGAAACCATCATTGTTGAAACACAACAGTTGACAAAACTTATTTCCTTCTGTTGGTAAACATTTAAAAGCCAGTAATTAACAAAAAGAGATAATAAAATAATAATAAATAAGCAATCAAAAAGGGGGGAAATAACTGATTTTGATTTTGAATTTGAAAATAACTAAATAACTTATCATAACTAATCTAACTAATTTTATCCTAAAACTACCACATATCTTTTTCCTATGTTGCCACCTGTCATAATTTTTAGGGCAGATTTTCTTCCTTTTAAATATATATAGATAGATATAGATATAGATATAGATATAGATTTGAATTCTTAACTTAATATTTGCGTCAATCAACAGTTAGATAATATTTTCAAAAGTCATCTTTAAAACTATCCAAAAACTGGACTGTTATTATAACCAAATAGTTTTACATATATTTTTCATTAAAAAAACAAAAAGTTAAGACCAAATCGGAGCTAAGTGTCAACGACTTGAATTCTCTTGTGAGATCAGACTATCACAATTAGTAATACAAAATTAGAATATCATAAATTTATTTTTCCTTTATCTCCTTCCTCTTCTTTAGTCATTACTAAGTGAATATGAAATTAAAGCATAAGGATAAGCATAAACATAAAAAAACATAAGGGGCCACAAGAATATACTCATCATCAACATTCAACTGATCCATAAATACCAATCAATCAGTATTGGACTAAGTAATACTATCTCATTTGCTAAGAGATACTATCTTTATTGTATTATTATTAGTCATCATTTAGACTTTTAATATATCAATATGTGTTAGTTTATCTTCGACAATTAGTATGTTATGATATTATATATTGATTCAGCCAGCCAGTTGGTTCGCTCGGTCATATATAGTTAGGCACCAAGTGACATGTTACATCAAGAGCGCTAGGGTTCTCGTACCAGCTACTTGATGATCCCCAGTTCTTTCGGGGTATTCATATCCTTACTTTCTTTGTTCAGTTCAATTATCAATTATTATTTTAATTACCAGTTCACAGTTTAATTATCAGTTATGTAGTTATCTGTTCAGTTATCAATTATCATTTTAGTTTCAATAGTTATCATTTTAGTTACCATTTTAGTTATCAAGTATCAATTCTTAGTATCAGCTTAGTTTCAGTTTCATCATTTATAATTCTTTCTTTCAGTTGCCTTACATACCAACGCAATTCAAATGTACTGACGTCCCTTTTTGCCCGGGCCAGCATATCTTGATGCAACTAATGATTTATAGGTTGATGATTCAGAGCGCTAGGATTCTCGTACAAGCTATTTGGTGATCCCTAGTTCTTTTGGGGCATTATCATTACCTTACAATCTTCAGTATTATTAGACATTTAGTATTTTTAGTACTTCGTTAGAGGCTTCATAGACTAAAGTAACAGTTAGACAGAGTTACATGTATTTAAGGTTAAGCAATGCTGCTACATATATGTTTCAGGCCTATATTGGTGTTTCTGCATTTGATTTATATTACTTAGACTTTCAGTATATCAGCATGTGTTAGCTTATCTTCCACACTCATTATGTTATGATATCACATGTGAATTCTACCAGCCAGTTGGTTTTCTCGGTCACATGTAGTCAGGGACCGAGCGTAGTGTTACGTCAAGAGCGCTAGGATTCTCGTAACAGCTATTTGGTGATCCCAGTTCTTTCGAGGTATTATCATTACCTTACAGTCTTCGGTATTTTCAGACAAATTGTGTTTTCAGTACTTCGTTAGAGGCTTCATAGACTAGAGTAACAGTTAGACAGAGTCACATGCATTTAAAGTTAAGCAATGTTGCTACATATATGTTTCAGGCCTATATTAGTGTTTCCCCATTTGATTTATATCATTTAGACTTTCAATATATCAATATGTGTTAGTTATATATCTTCCACATTCAGTATGCTATGATATCACTTGTTGATTCTTCCAGCCAGTTGGTTCACTCGGTCACATGTAGTAGACATCAAGTACCGTATTACATCCAGGCCCAGGTTCGGGGCTTGACAGAATACATCATAAATATGTTTAGTTTATTAAATATTTGAAACAAATGGAGTAGGTTTTTCCAAATAACTCCAAAATAGAACGTCATTGAGCTTTAAGAAGATAAACGTACATTAACAAAGGACCGTCAGAAGTATTTCACGTTCATGCAAGTTTGAGTTCTTGCTATGCTAGTATTATTTTGGCTTCTGTTACGGTTATAGATTTATTGCCTCTTTTTGTCTTTTTGAGCCGACGGTCTATCAGAAATAAATGCTCTACTTCTATGGTGTAAGGTAAGGTCTGCGTACACTACCCTCTCCAAACTTTACTTATGAGATTTTACTAAATTGTTGTTGTTGCAAGGTCTGGAGAAAGGCCGCACCCCAATACGACGTGATGTAGGCAACCTACATACTAAATACGAACCCATAACGTGGTCACATAGAGACAATTCTATTGTTTCTCCAAAACTTTCCTTCTGAGATAAAACATTACTTGATCCCATAAAAAGTATAGAGCTGATAGTGACACAGTATTGCCAGACACTCATTCTGCTAAGTTGTAACAAAGTCTTTTAGATCTTTAAAAGGAAAGGGAAGTTTCACCATAATTTGTTGCTTTATTCATTATTCCTTCTTGTCTTTTTTTTTTTCCTTCTTCCTTTTTTGCTATTTATTCCCACTATTAAAGGTTTCTTTCATTCCCTATCCCTAAAAATGGGAAAAGGAAAATGCATGGGGAGTTTCGAAGTGAGATACATGACCATCCCTTTATTATGAAATTGCTTTTGTGTTTGCTACTGGCTCAAAAATATATTTCTCAACCAAACCATTGCTTTGAGAAAGAAGTTCATTTTTCTTTTCACAACTATTTGATTTCTTAACTTAATATTGCTGCGTCAATCAACAGTTAGATATTATTTTCAAAAATCCTCTTCTAAACTATTCAAAAACTGGTCTGTTATTATAACCAAATAGTTTTACATATATTTTTTATTAAAAAAAATAAAAAGTTAAGACCAAATGGGAGCTAAGTGTCCAACGACTTGAATTCTCATGTGAGATCAGACTATCACAATTAGTAATACAAAAATAGTATATCATAAATTTATTTTTCCTTTTATCTTCTTCCTCTTCTTTAGTCATTACTAAGTAAATATGAAATTAAAGCATAAGGATAAGCATAAACATAAAAAAACATAATGGGCCACAAGAATATACTCATCATCAACATTCAACTGATCCACTAATACCAATCAATCAGAATTGAACTAATTAATACTATCTCATTTGCTAAGAGATATTATCTTTATTGTATTAGTCATCATTTGGGTGTCATAACCATAAAAATCATGTTAATCTTTACGTATAAATTTTCTCATTGTTTATTTCATATCAAATTGTAAGCTCCTAAGTAGTGGAAGAAACCAAAAACCGCGTTAAAGAATGAGCGGATAATTCATAGGAATAAATATCAATATCAATAGGGAGTAGTTGATAAGTATTTGCCGCTACTGGATTAGGACAAACTTCAACAAGCCAAACACACAATTTCAGATTAAGAGAAAAATGATTTCATAAGTCTGTGTATTTAATTATCTTGAAGAACAAGTTAAGACCTAAAATTGAGAGTTTTATATCACTATCATCAATAGCTAATAATGACGTAGAAGAGGTTCAGAAGAAGAAAATAGGAAAATTTATGTTATATTAGCTGGTCGCATAAAAGATAATTACGTATTGGAACTAGTAATTTGAAAATTAAGGCAATAATATGTTAAATTACACAGATAGTTTAAAAATAATTTACGCTGTCAAAATATATAAACTGAAAACGATTGAATATTTTTTTCCCTCAACTATTGTTTATTTAAAAGAAAAATACCATAATGAAAACAAAGTGCTTGCCCAAATTCATGAATGAAGAGCGAACACCCCCAACCCCCAACCAACCAACAAAATGAATGGAAATTGCCATTACCAACTTTCCTTTTGATGTGTTTCTAGTCTTCTGCCTAATTAAACATTTTTGAAGAATTTCCCGTGGCTACCAAACAATTATTTATTGTGACCAAAGAGGAAGCTAACATCTTATAGCAGACAAAATGTGTCGACGTCTCTGAATACGAAATAATGTAATCATAGTATGAAGTAATCTGTTGGGCTCAACTAGTCTAAAGATATTTTTAATCTTTCTCTTTGAACTTTATATGCAGGACTTTGTTCGCATATCCAATAATCTTTCTTTCGAACTAAATTTCACGTGGCCCACTACCACATTCCACGGGTCTCTCCCTTTAACCATTCCACGTAGTCTATTACCATGATCTAGGATCAATTTTTGAGATTCATTGTGTGCCACCTATATTGTTAGAATATTTATGAAAATCGAAGCTCACAACTAGATTATTTGGGTGTGTGTGTCTCTAAACTACCATGCATCATTTTGCCATCATCATTCTCGTCCCTCCAAAACTTGGGCTCTGATACCAGTTATGGTGGGCTCAACTAGCCCAAAGATACTCTTAATATGATGTGATATTATCGTTAAAATAGTACGGGCTAGCCAGTTTTCGAACTGGTCATTCAAAAGTAGCTAGTGTTTGCCAAGATATTGAAAAATAGTCACTATTTTGATGCAACAGAGACTGGTCCATCATAATATACTGGAGTTCAATGCACCTGTGTATAAACTTCCAGCATATTATGCTGCATCGGTACTTTACTGGCTCCGGTACGATATACTGGAGTTCCAGTATATTATGTTGGAATTCTAGTATTTTATGCTGGGGTTCCAGCAAACAGGGACGAACGCAGAAATTTTTATAAGCGGTGTCGTATTTAAAGAAATGAACAAATAGATAAATTACTATCGCGATACACATAATAATAATAATAATAATAATAATAATAATAATAATAATAATAATAATAATAATAATAATAATAATAATAATAATAATAATAATAATAATAATAATACAATTCAAATCTTATTAAAAAAATGAATTCAAGTATAATACTACAAGTCTACAACCCTCCTCGGCAAGTTTTTATTTTTGAAATGTCTTCAGAGTATTTTTGCTAGATATAATAATAAATATTATCTTTTTTATATATAACACTAAGCAATCACTTAAAAAGTCTTTAATTATTTGACTCTATAATGTGGGTTCGGACCAACTTTATCGTCCCCAAGAAAAAGATAGAAAGAAAAAAATAGTAAGAAAACTTACCATGGAACATAGGAAAAACAAGTTTTTTAACAGAAAACGCTTAAAATTTTACTCAACATGAAGCTGCTCAAGTTCGAACCGAGGACCTCTCCTTAAAAAAAAAAGCTCTTGACCAGCAAAGCTAGGAAAAAGTATATGTGGAGTTATGTCATTTTTGTGTATTTAATAAAATATTTTTTGTATATATTAATAATTTATACATATTTAGTAAAGAATTCCGGCGAAGCGGTGTCGGATGACACCGCTTGCACCAAGGTGCATCCGCCCTTGCCAGCAAAGTATATACTGGAGTTTCAGTATATTATACTGGAATTCCAGTATATTATGCTGGAGTATTTTTTGAATATTGAACAGTATTTTTGTTTAAATTTATCTTTACATGAAAAGTGACTAAATTTTGATAACTTTCGAAACAATGGCTATTTTAAATGGCCACTTGTAATCTGGCTATTTTATAATTTCTCCCGTTATTATCTGCTTTGAACCAAGCCCGCATGATATTCTTTAAAAAGCCCTACACCATTAAGAAATTTATATATATCTTATATATAGGCTCCGAATCTTTTTAATTACTAATGTGAAACTTTATTCACACATATAACATAATTGGTTATACAGAGTGAAACCTTGGTGTGTTCAAATTTATTTATAAGATACAACAACTTGCAAGCCCCACCATGGAGAATTTGTGACGGAGAAAGACCAATTCCTCAAGTGGCAATATATACTACGTATAGTCGTCGTTGACGAGACTTCCTTTTTATTTTATTTTATAGAATGAGGAAAAGAAACAAAAATGATTCCATCAAACTTAATTTAAACGTTTGTATTATTTGAGAGTTGAGAGGAGCAAAAATCAAGCTCAGTGCTAGAGGGTATCCTTTTAAATGATCATTGGATTAAATTGTGTGGACTATTCTGTAATCTCAGAATTGAGAACGCTTCTTCTTTATTTACATGTAACTATCAATTCTTATTTTTTCCTCAATTCCATGACATTGTTAGCTCGTTTTTATTATTATTTATTTATTTATTTATTACTTCATTGTTTCTTAGTTGCTTAATAGCAATAAGATTTTTTTTTTGGACTTCACGGAAATATTTATTTCATAGCGCTTATATTGGAAAGATGATAATTTTTCTACGTAGTGAACTTTTTTTGGCAATAATAACAATATTTTCCATCATTCAATGACGGAAAAGCAAAGCCCCTAGGTATGAAGTCGTCTTTGTTAGGGAGTGCTTTATCTCCCAATATGGGAATTTTCGGCGCGAATTCAGATTAGTCGGTCTCCAATGTGGGTATCGGATACCGGGTGAGAAATTAAAAAAATGATGGAAAAGAAAATATAACTTGAATAAAATTTAATCAATACCTATACTATATTGAACTTGAAATAGCGCGGGCTTGTTAGTTTCGGACTAGTCATTTAAAAATAGCAAACATTTGCAAAGTCATTGAAAAATAGCCACTATTTTGTTGTGCACCTGTTTATGAACTTGCAACATATTATGCTGGAACTCCAACACGCGAAATGTTCTAGTATAATATACTGGATATGGAAATTAGAGCACTAGTGCTCCAATCTCCAGTATATTATGCTGGTATATTATACTAGAACTCTAGTATATTATACTGAAATTCCACTATGTTATACTAGAATTCAATTATATTATATTGCGATGACCCAAAGGGTTATCTTATGTTTTAGAACTCGATTGCGGTTCTGAGGCCTTCAAAATCTCATTTGATTCCTCCTTGATTTGCGCGCACAATCCGAGCGTATTTTCGGAAAGCTTTTATGTGAAAATTTGATGATAATAATTTTTGGCAATAAAAATTAAATTTTAGTTGACTTCGGTCAACGTTTTGAGTAAACGGACACGAACCCATATTTTGGCGGTCTCGGTGGGTTCGTAGTAAAATAAGGGACCTCAGTGTATGCCCGAAATCAGATTCGGAGGTGCCTAGACCAAGTAATAATTTTTTGTTAAAAATTATAAGCCTAAATCTAATGATTTAAAGAATTTGATTAGATTGATCTCATTGTATCGAGCCTGTATTTTGGTTCTGGTGCCCGGCAGAGGTTTAAAATAATATTTAAGTCATGTATGTGACATTTGATAAAAATCGGAGTTGATTTAACGTGATTCGGGTATCCCATTGAGAAAAGTGTAATTTCAAGTGTTATTAAGAATATCATGTGTTTTGGCGTTAAATTCGTAGTTCTAGATGTTATTTTGGCGATTTGATCGCACGAGCAAGTGTGTATCATGTTTTAAGACTTGTCTGCATTGGTTTGGAGCCTCGAGGGCTCGAGTGAGTTTTAGGTTGGCTACGGGTGTTCTGAACTTAGAAAATTTTGTTGGTATAATTGAACCTGTTGCAGGCCTCTGATCTCGCATTTACGAGATCAAGCATCGCAATTGCGAACCCTGCAAGTTCCGCATATGCGATGCTTTCAACGCGAATGCAAAGTAAAGCTAGGCCAATACTTATCGCATTTGCGAGGTTACCTTCTCAATTGTGAAGGGAGTCTCGGAGAGGCAAGGATCGGAAATGCAATACTTTACTCGCATTTGCGAGGTTCAGTGATCGCAATTACAGCACTTTCCTCGCATTTGCGAAGTCAGTAGGATTGTGAAGGGCTTCGCAATTGTTATAGCTCCTTAGCATGTGCGAAGTTCAGGTTGCAACATTTGCAGCTGTGTAAAAGGGACTTAGACGAGATTTTTTTATTCATTTCTCAAATTTTCAAAATCAAAACCTCAAGAGGCGATTTTCCAAAGACCGTTTCTTCCCCAAATCATAGGTAAATGATCTTTAACTCATTCCTTTCAATCTTTCACTTCTTTTAACAAGACTTCAACCTAGAATCTAGAATTTTTATGGTGGAACTATAATTTTTGGGTAAAAACTAGGAATTTCAAAATTTGGGGATTTAGACCTCAAATTGAGATCGGATTCCAAAACCAATTGTATATCTGGGATCGAGAGTGAATGGGTAATCGGGTTTTGGTCATTTCGAGTTTTGACCAACCGAGCCCGGGGTCATTTTTTACTTTTCGGAGAAATGTTGGGAAATTTATAATTATGTATTGTAATTAATTTTTTTAGCAATAATTGATGTTGTTAAGTTAATTATTACTAGATACGAGTGGTTCGAAGGTGGAAACTAGAGGAAAAGTGGTAATTGAGCGTTGAGTTGGACGCAGATTGAGGTAAATATTGTGTCTAACTTTGACTTGAGGGAATAGGGATCCCTGATTTAATTGCTATATAAAAATTCATATATGTGGTGTATAGGTGAGGTGACGAGTCCTATGCGCCGCCAAATTATTTATTTTTTCGGTTTTCTTTCTCCATTCTTGATATATTGTCTTCATGTCTTAACTGCTATATGTTTATTGGTTTTCCATTCTTAATTGCTACTTGTTAGATGTTATTTTCTTTATTTAAGGTATTAGCTATCCCATAGTTCATTGTAACACATTATTAGTTTAGGTTGATTTATCGGTGTTTTATGGTACATTTTGGGTTGGTCTCGTTGTGTAGTATTAATAGAGTGGAGTTTCATAATGTGTAGCTGTGTTTGTTTTGGTTTGAGGCTTAAATATTATGGAGACTTTTGAGCTAAATTGTGAAATTCCTGATCTTATTGTGTGATTAGTATTGATATGGTGGGATCGAGTTGCGTCCCGCAACATGAGGAATAAGGGTGGTATATTGAGGAGTAATAAGGGTGAAATGCTATTATTTGGTGGGATCGCGGCGCACACCGCAACAGGAGTAATAAGGGTGGTACGTTGATGAAAAATAAGGATGAATTACAATTGTACGGTGGGATCGGGTTGCACGCTGCACCATGAGGAATAAGGGTCGATTGAAACGGGGTAATAAAGGTGAATATTCATATTAATATTGATTATATGATGGGATCGGGATGTGCGCCACATCAGTTTATGTTTTTATGTATCTCTCTTCTACTCTGTAAGTTATTTTGAATTTGTCTTTACCCTTAAGGATTGGTTATAGCTGAGTACTGATGAGATACCAGAGTTTTGAATTCTTTCTTTGCAAGTTACTGTTTCACTTTGTTCCGTTCTTCTTTCTGTTTTATTATGCACTATATGCAGATTATATTATAACTGCCCTACCGTAGGCTCATCACTACCTCATCGAGGTTAGGCTCGGCACTTACTAGTACATGGGGTCGGTTGCACTAATACTGCACTCTGCACTTTCTGTGCAAATTTTGGAGCTAGTAGTGGCTGATCAAGATGTCAGTTCCTAACATTTCATCTAGGAGATCCAAGGTAGTCCTGCTTGCAGGCCTTGAAGTCCCCTCCTTTGTTTCTACTTTCCTGTTTTCTTTTCTTTCGAAACAGTTGTAATTTCCTTCAGATCAGTGTTTGTAGAAATTCTAGAATGTCATGAGTTGTGACACCGAATTCTGAGTGTGTGTATATATATATATATATATATATATATATATATATGCAATGAGACTCTTTACTTACTTCCGTAATTGTGTTTGCTTGTTTAAGTTGTTTACTCATAATCATTGAAAGGTAAAGGAAACTAGTTAATAATACTCTAACATTTGCTTGCCTAGCAAATGTGAAGTTAGGCGCCATCACGATCTCGAGGTGAGAATTTCTGATCGTGACAAGTTGGTCTGAGATCACTATATTTCCTAGGTCTCACAATTTACGAACAAGTAAGGTAGAGTCTGAGGGATCGGTACGAAGACGTATATGGTTATCCCTAGAGGCTACCGAGTTTAAAAATAATTTCACTTCTATTCTTCTTTGTCGTGCGATCTTATCTCTTAATGTTAATTGAACTCTCTACTCTTGTTCCTTCGTAAGTGGGGAGAACATTTAACACTTCTTCAGCTGAGCAGCAGCCGTAGCTTCTAGTGGAAACTTCTATGAGGGGCAGAGGATGAGGCCGAGGCCGCGCTAGAGGCGAAGGAAGGGGTAGGCTCAGCCCAGAGCTAGAGCAGCAGCACCAGCGATCTCAGGTAGAGTTTGATGAGGAGGCTCCAGCTCAGACCGTTCCAGTAAGGCCAACTCAAGTTCTAGAGGGATTCATCGCCACCCCGGTACTTTAGGACGCTTTGGTCTGTCTAATGGGCTTTATGGAGAGTGTTGCTCAGGCTGGCACATTTATTGTAGCACCAGCCATCTTCATGCTGGGGGAGGAGCCCGGACTCCCATTACTCACACTCTAGAGCAGATGGCTCCCCAGTTTTAGACTCCAACAACTCAGCCTGTTGGGGTAGTTCCGCCGGGTGTTGCAACATATACCGATATTGGATCTACTATGTCTTTTGTCGATTTATGGAGATTGGATAGGTTATCCAAACTTTTTACCACTACATATGGAGGTAAACTTTCTGAGGATCCCCAGGACTATCTGGACAGTTGTCACGAGCTATTATGGAACATGAGGATAATGGAGATCAATGGGGTTGACTTTGCTACCTTTTGTTTGTCAGGTTTCACAAAAAATGGTGGAGGGATTTTTGTTTGGCCAGACTAGCTGGGTCGTCGGATCTGAATTGGGACCAATTCTCTCTGCTATTTCTGGAGAGGTGTCTTCCTATCACTCAGAGAGAGGACTATCGAGA
>JASVEL010006679.1:0-41728 GCA_032618575.1 Nicotiana noctiflora
TGGAGGAAATCTTTAATAGTGGGAATAAATAGCAAAAAAAGGAGGAAAACAAAAAGACAAGAAGGAATAATGAGTAAAGCAACAAATTATGGTGAAACTTCCCTTTCCTTTTAGAGGTTGTGCAAACACTAAAGATTTAAAAGGCTTTGGTATAACTTAGCACAATGAGTGTTTGGCAATACTGTGTCACTTTCAGTTCTACACTTTTTATGGGATCAAGTAATATTTTATCTTAGAAGGAAAATTTTGGAGAAACGATAAAGTTGTCTCTATATAAGCTAAAGATTACGGTTTTGAGCTGTAGTTAGTATGTAGGTTGCTTATATCACGTCCCATTGGGATGCGGCCCTTCTCCGGACCTTGCAACAACAACAATTCAGTAAAATCTCACAAGTGAGGTCTGGAGAGGGTAGTGTATACGCAGGCATTACTCTGAATGCGGAAGATAAACTAACACATGTTGATATACTGAAAGTCTAAATGATATAAATCAAATGGGGAAACACTGATATAGGCTGAAACATATATGTAGCAACACTGTTTAACCTTAAATGCATGTGACTCTATCTAACTGTTACTCTAGTCTATGAACCCTCTAATGAAGTATTAAAAACACAACCTGTTTGAAAATACAAAAGAGTGTAAGTTAATGATAATACCTCGAAAGAATTGGAACCACCAAATGGCTGGTACAAGAATCCTAGCGCTCTTGACGTAACACGGCAATTGGTGCTTGACTACATGTGACCGAGCAAACCAACTGGCTGCCAGAATCAACATATGATATCATAATATACTGAATGTGGAAGATAAACTAACACATACTGATATACTGAAAGTCTAAGTGATATAAATCAAATAGGGAAACACCAATATAGGCCTGAAACATATATGTAGCAACATTGCTTAACCTTAAATACATGTAACTCTGCCTAATTGTTACTCTTGTATATGAAACCTCTAATGAAGTACTGAAAATACTAACTGTCTGAAAAATACTGTAGATTGTAAGGTAACGATAATTCCCCAAAATAACTGGGGATCACCAAATAGCTGGTACGGAATCCCAGCGTTCTGAATCGTCAACCTGTAAATCATTAGTTGCATCAAGATATGATGACCCCAGGTAAAAGGGGACTTCAGTACATTCGAATTGCACTGGTATATAAAGCAATAGAAAGAAAGAATTATAAATGCTGAAACTGAAACTAAGCTGATACTGAGAATTGATAATTAATAATTAAAATGATAACTATTAAAACAGAAATGATAACTGGTAACTGAAAGGATAATTGATAATTGGTAACTAAAATGATAACTAATAATTGAACTAGTAAGTAAGGATATGAATACTCCAAAAGATTGGGGATCACCAAATAGCTGGTACGAGAATCGTAGCACTCTTGACGTAACACGGCACTCGGTGCCTGACTAATGTTACAGAGTGAATCAATTGGCTAGCCGAATCAACATGTGATATCGTAATATACTGAATGTGGAAGATAAACTAACACATACTGATATACTGAAAGTCTAAATGATATAAATCAAACGCAGAAACACTAATATAGGTCTGTAGCAACATTGCTTACCTTAAATACATGTGACTCTGTCTAACTGTTACTTAGTCTATAATGCCAAAACACTAACTTTATGAATATACTGAAGACGGTAAGGTAATAATAATGCTCCAAATGAATTGGGGATCACCAAATAGCTGGTACGAGAACCCTAACGCTCTAACTCGTCAACCTGTAAATCATTACCTGCATCGTGAGTTGCAAGCCCTGAGCAAAAAGGGACTTCAGTACATTTAAATTGCATTGATATGTAAAACAACTGAAAGAAAGAATTATAAATGCTGAAACTCAAACTAAGCTGATAAATGAGAATTGATAATTGATAACTGAAATGCTAACTATAGAAATTGAAACTGAAATCTGAATGATGATCAACCCGTTTATCTCAATAAGCTATGGCCTTGGGCCAAATATATGTGCACACGCTACGAACTCAGACCCAATTATACGTATACATAAGTATGGCCTCAGGACAAAAAATGCATAAAGCATAAACTACGACCTCAGCCTCAAACATGCGTAAAGCATAAACTACAGCCTCAAACTTAAGTATGCATAAAGCATATAAACTGTAGCCTCGGGCCCAAATACAAGTGTTCAACATTCAGGAACTGAGAATCATACTGAAATACATGATGTTGAAATACTAAACCATACTGAGTTACATGATGCTTGAATGCTGAATAGAGATAGACTAAGACATATATTCATGAATTGATTATAAAAATTGAAACTTCAACTGTTTATGACATACTGAGTAATCTAGAATGAGGATCATGGGTATCAAACATAAGTCTAAGTTGATTATGCACTAATTTCACAACATTCACAATGAAAGTTATGAACGAGTTACGAAGCTGAAGAATAGAAGTTTTGCAACTATTCAATGAATTAGGCTTAACTATATTTCTAAGGAAATTGGTAACTTGGTAAAAGAAACATAGTGTAGGGAGAATCATTAACATTCCCAAACATACAGAGTTTGCCTCACGTACCTTAACTTCTTACTCTTGAGCGTAATACAATATTCGCCAACCCTTTCAACTTAAATCTATATCAATACAAGTCAATGGAATTCCATATTAGCATTAATTCTCATGTTTTGGTTACTTAGGTATTCTCTCAAACACTTGGTGGCATAAAGCTTCATAGTCCTTATTAATGGTGTCTCTACACCCAATAACCGATTCTCTTGCTCGTAGATAAATTCTAAAGTCCCAAATGATTATAATCAACATTATTCTGTATTACCCATAAGGTAAACAATACCCTTAATAAATAGTCAACAATCAACGCCCCAAACCTATATAAGTTCATACTTTTCTACCAAAACCCATCAACTCATATATCATGGACTAGAGTTTATAATCAATAATACAATGCCAGAATTAATTAGAGGATGAAGGCATTACCTTTTTGAAGTTCTATTCCATTGAATTCGAGTTCTAAGGTTTCTTCTCTCAATAATGATGTCCCAATTAAATAAATAATATAGAGGGTTTACCCATGTTAATAAGATGTTGGAAAATTGAAATTAACTTAGAACCATTAGAACTTATCTTTGATGGTGGAGGGACCCTTAAGGAGTTAGACTTTTGCGAGCTACCCTTTCTAGAGCAAGTTTTTGTGTTAGGGGTGTGGAGGACGAAGTAGGGCTTTAAATGACCCCCCCCCCTCCCCCCAAGTGCGCCCCCTCGCGCACCTGAAGGCCTGACTGTACAAAATGGCAATAATACTGCCACAAGTGTGTGGCCGCGCACTGGGCGCGCATATTGCACATTGTGTGTAAAATGTACATATCATTTTTCACAAAGATCCGTTTGGGCTCCATAATATATAGTTGGAAAGCTATTTCAAAGGCCTACAACTTTAGTCTTCTGAGTTTTCCCAAATTCCTTACACATTTTCACCATCTTCTGAAAGACGGACATTTTATAAACTTAGTCGATTTTATCGAATTTTATACACCTCACTCTCCATCTTGATTTTGAAACAACTATTTTCACCAATAATCACCCCTCTAGGACTTCATATGTCTAAATATCAAATTACTACCCATTTAACATAAATACACCGTGTCCGTATATACGGGGTGTTACATATTCTTTACTATTTTCAAATTAGGAAATTGGAAAGATCTATTAATTACTTGTAGCTTAGTTCTATACATCTAATTCTAAGTTTAAAAGAACCTGTCAAGGTGGTCGTCCATGTTAGCTTTGTAAATTGGTGAAATTGAGATCCTTTATATTCTCATAGTAATTATAGCTGAATTTTTTAGCACAATATCTGCGAAATTTGTTTTAGATTTCTTGAAAAGGCGACGTGAAACAAATGAACTTGTCATGGGCAGGATTTGAAGGGTGAAATTCAGAAATAGCGTGATTTATAAGTAGTAAATGAAAAATAGCTACAATTTCAAAAGTAAATGAAATTTAGCCATTTTTCATGTAAAGATAAATTTGAACGAAAGCATTAGTCAAAATCTTAAAAATATTTCAGCATAATATACTGGACTTCCAATATAATATACTAGAGTTTCAGCATAATATATTGGTCCAACATAATATGCTAGAAGTCCATACATAGGTGCTCCAATTTCAGTATATTATACTGGAACTTTCCGTATGTTGGAGTTCTAGCATAATATGTAAAAGTTCATATACAGGTGCACCAATCTCCAGTATATTATGCTAGAACTTTCTGTGTTGCAGTAAAATATTGGTAAATTTTTAATAACTTTGTAAATGCTAGCTATTTTTCATTTACCAATCCAAAAACTAGCTAGCCCGAGCTATTTCACAATTTTGAACCATGCCCCTTGCTCATTAGCCGCCTTATGCTAATTATAATTTGTTTGATATATATATATATATATATATATATAGTAAATGATGAATATAAACGGCTATTTGTGTAAAGATCCAACATTTATAATCCATTTTGGCTTGTTGGGCCTTCCTAACAAGTTTTGTCTACTTTTTCATTTTTGAGGGACGAAGCTTTTTTTCTTCAAAGAATTAATCTAAATAGCCACACATTTACCCATTTAAACTAGAAATAACCAACACATATATAAAATATATTTAATTTATATATAATATGTATATAATTATATCCAGCTCGATTGTAACACATTCTCTAGTCGAGCTCCTAATTTATTCAATTATTAAATTACAAACCGTTTTCCCTTTATTTTGAATTGCCTTTTTGGCTAGTTGAATTTATGCTAGTCAAAAAGGTGATATTTATTATTATGACTGTGTTCCAAATTAGAATATTAGAGAAGCAAACAAACGTTAGTTTAATAAAAAATTATAAAATAACTTCAAACTCACTGAATGCTCAGTGTGTTCTTAAGGATTTTAATCCAGTCACAGTTGCCCAAGGAATACTAATTAACTCCTATCAGGATAGAATGGAATAACTATTCTGTGATAGCGGCACTTCAAATCATAGAACTTCAGCGAACTCAACAAATGGACAAATCACACTTGACACTTATATTTATTTAAAAATAATATGGCAATATAGAAAAGAGGGGAGAAGTTTTTAGATTTTCCATATCTTAAAAATGAGGCCAAGCCTATAAATTTACAAATAAAAGAATGGTGAGATAGAGAGATCCAATCCAAAAGGTGCCTCTTTTCCCATTTATACCCTTTAAAGAAAAAATGCAACAATCCTCCATATGAATGGAGAATGAACATTTGTGGAACAACATGCATGAAAATATCTGGTGATTCGCAAGTAAGGATTAATCGCATCTGGATAAGTAGGATGGTGTTTGGATAAGCTTATAAGTAGGTCAAACTGACTTATAAGTATTTTTTGACTTATCGACGCATTTGGTAAAATTAATAATGTTTATAAGTTAAGTGCTTATAAGCCAAAAATAAGCCAAAAGTCATAAGTTGGTCTCCTTTAGCTTATCAAATTTTAGCTTATAATCACTTTAGGTTTTGACCAAAATATTTACTATTCGATCCCTAAAATACTTCTTCTAGAAATAAAACTCTTTGTATGCCTAATTTTTTAGCTGCTTATATTAATTTCAGCACTTTTATCCAAACACGTAACTGCTTATTCTTTAAATCACCTTCAGCACTTAAAAATACTTTTCAGCACTTATGGTTATCAGCTACTATAAATCAGCTAAGCCAAACAAGCTCTAGGTTTCCCATTGAACTTTCTGTAGTGAACTTACGTCGGATATACTCGGTCAATTGGTAGATTTGATATCTTTGAACCGTCGAGCTTTGGAGTATCCTTATATAAACATAAGTCACACAATTAATCTTTAACCATTTTTGGTTCTCACGGTTGTGTTCCTTTCAGCTATGAACACCGCCTGGCTTCATAAGTGCTTAGAGAATGGGCCTTTACTTTCATTCTCCTTAAAGCGACTTACACTTCACACTCACATAGGTTATTTCTAAACGCGTAATCCTATAGACACACTATATGGTCATATCCTACCAGACTTAGCAAATCATTAAAAAGTTTTAAGCTGTATTGACTCATCAAAAAACCTTAATGCTTTACCTTAATTTCTGAACATTTTCTTCGTCACGAAAATGTGTTGAGTTATTTAACAATGTTAAACTGTCATTCATAATTTTGTTTGATCTCTTTGAACCTAACTTTTGGGATCTCTAGTCTGCTAGGTAGAGTTACCGCCATGATGACTTGTCCTAGGCCTTAGCCTCATTCCCTTCGATGATCTTTCAACTACCTCTCTAGATAAGCCTTTTGTAAGTGATCCGACACGTTATCTTTTGGCTTTACATAGTCAACCGTGATAACACCACTAGATAGTAGTTGTCTAACGGTATTGTATCTCCGTCGAATATGATAAGATTTTTCGTTATACATAAAGCTCATTGCCCTGCCTATTGCCGCTAGACTATCACAATGAATACATATAGGTGCTAAAGGTTTGGACCAAAGTGGAATATCTTCCAAGAAATTCCAGATCCATTCAGCTTCTTCACCGGCCTTTCCATTCAAAACTCAGATTTTCAATTGGGAAACGTTTCTCCCCATTTCCAAATTTTCACCTCAAGTTCCTTAATTAGATGAGGAATACGACAAAATATTAATGTAATATCAAAATAGAGTTAGAATTAGTTACCCAATATCTCTCCTTCAAAATCCCTCGAAAAATCGCCTCCCACCGAGCTCCAAATCGAATTTTTGTGTTATAAAATTTCAAATCTCGAAATCCTCTTTCTGTCCAGCGATTTTCGCTTCTGTACTCATGGGACATGTGCAGGAAAAAATATCGCAGGTGCGAAGGCTGGGGCCGCATCTACGAGCCCGCTTCTGCGGTCCGTAGTTGCACCTGTGGTCTTAGCTGCCAATGCCCAATTCCTCTCTTGCGGCCGCACCTGCGGTCAAAATCCGCAGGTGCAAAAACAACAGGTACAATAAACGTCAGCAAAATGCCTAAGTTCCAAACCAATTCGTTAATCATGTGAAACTCACCCGAGGCCTGCGGGACCTCAACCAAACATACCAACCAATCCTAAAACATCACATGAACTTAATCAAGCCCTCAAATCACATCAAACAATGCTAAAACCATGAATCACCCTCCAATTCATACTTAATAAATTTGAAATCTCAAAATTCTACAACAGATGCCGAAACCAACCAAAAGATGTCCGATTAACCCCAAATTTTGCACGCACATCATATTGAACACTACGGGCCTACTCCAATTTTCGGAATCGAATTTCGACCCCGATTTCGAATATTTCACTACTTGTGTATGCCTTTTTGTGATGTTGTCTCCCGGTATTTTGTATATTTTTTTATATAGTGAATTACTCATCTCCGCTTGTGGATGTAGGTCAATTCACCGGACCACGTTAAAAGTTTGTATTTTTATGATATATTTCTCTTTTGTTGTCTGATTTATCTAATTATTTCGATCCTAACATCAATTTAGCACATCTGCGTGATAGCATTTTAAATCTAGGTCAATACTCTTCAATAGAATTAGGCTATAGATGAGTCTACAAACCGTTAAAATGGAGGGACTGATATGATCATTTTTCAAGCATTCATAGCAGGTTTAATGTAGATCATATAATCAGCTTATAAAATTAAATACAATATTTTTTTTTATTAATATAAAATTGTATATTTGAACGAGCCAGAGGCGTTACTTGTGTTTGCTTTAGCTTTACAGCTCATATATTTTTTTGTCTGCACGAGGTGGTTTGACAAATCATTGGCTACTTATTAAACATATTAATTTCAATTTGTTTCAAATTATTCATTTAACCAGAAAACATATTAGGAAGGCTTCTTCTAGGGTAGTTTTTTCCATTTCAAATATCAACTCAACCATCACCACCCATAAAAAAAAAAAAAATTAGAATAATCACTTGAATACTATTTTATTTTCACTTTCAGATTAATAGAAAATGTAATGTCAAAATGTAGCATTCCCACATCTATACCATTTTTGCATGGAATAGGTCAATTGCTAGAACAACGATCTTGCACGCAAGCAACTAGAATTTATATACTTTTGGTTATAAATACTTGTTTTTAAAAAAGAACTTCATTGTGAAATCGCTTGTGTTTACTATCACCAGACGCAGGTGTAAAGATGAAGACGCGGATTCACCAGAACTCATCATTAGCTTTGGTTCGGATTTGCATACGTATGCAGAGGCGGATCCAGAATTTTAAGTTTACGGGTTCTTATTATAACTTTAAATTAATATACAATAATAACTGAATTAAGAAATAAATATTTATAGATATTTAATAATTTTTTTAACAATAATACCGAGTCTACGCAAAAATTACTGGGTTACTCAAAATTCGTATACTACACGCTAGATCCGCCCCTATACGTAAATGTTAATTTTTTTTTCTAAATAAGTACAACTATGGTTTTGTGGGCCCAATAAATGAGTCTGAAATCTAAATGTTGTTGATTTGACTCAAAATATTATATGTTAACGGTGTTTTGGCCGTTAAAGCATAGTGCAGTTTAAAACCGCATTATACTATAACAACTTTAATAACTGCATTATACGTATAAATGTTGGATGGTAAAATGGTTAAATGACTAACTAAGAAGTTAGCTTTGACCTTGATGTGTTCAAATCCGTGCACAAGCATTCCTTTATTTTCCTATTTTTTTTCTATTTTTATATTTGGTATAAGTATTTAGATCCAAATATTTTAATAGAGAAGCCTTTTATTATTTCTATAAAAAAATCAACCGACATTTTTAATACTCCCTCCGTTTCAATTTATGTGAACCTATTTCCTTTTTAGTCCGTGCCAAAAAGAATGACCTCTTTCCTTATTTGGAAACAATTTACTTTTATGCAATGATTTATAGCCACACAAAATAAAGGTGCATCATTTTACACCACATGATCAAAAGTCTTCTCCCTTTTCTTAAACTCCGTGCCCAGTCAAATGGGTTCACATAAATTGAAACGGAGGGAGTAGTTGTTATTTTGTGCTATACGTAAAACAAACTTATTTTTTCTCCTTTTATTTTTAAATTAGAATTATGAGTTTTATTTTATAGTTAAATTTTTTATAAGAGAATAATATATATAGTTTAATCTATTGGTTGAATTATTTTATTTTTCATTTGCTTCTCGAGCTCCCAAATTGTTTTTATGTTATATCTTATCATACGCAATATATTAACTTTTATATATAATAACCATAGGGCTATCTCACTAGAGTGTCCAATTCTAATTTGACTATCAAGAATCAGAGTTGAATCATTAATCTTTTGTTCTCTCCAGTGACATTATTTTAAATAATAAAACAATTATTATAGTTAATGGCGAAGCCTCATGGTCACAAAGATAGTCAACTAACTATCATTCGTCGAAAAATTGTATTATATATATATAAATAAAATAATATATTTTAAAAGTGTATAAAATATTTTAAATATTTTTGGCAAATTTTTTCACTTATTTTAAATTTGAATACAATTGAAGAAAGTGTTAGCTTCGCCGTCGAATATGGTACAATATTGATGACAACTTTACAATGAAGACATATAAATTACTATATAGTAGTAGGAAAACTTAAGTAATTAAATTATTTACAAATCAGTTTCGTAGCACAGGTATCAGATGGCGTGTGAAGCTTTCCCCACAGTCAAATCGATGTGAAATCCACTGTTTTGTTTGTGGTGAATTTTATAATTCTTCAAAAGTTTTTGGGATACTCATAATAAATTAGACAGATAACAATATTCTGCTATTTAAATATTTTTTTATTACTGCCAAAGTCATCAAACTTGTCCCCTTCGAGGAAGATAACTATAACGTCTACTGAGGATGGATAAGATAAGAGTTTAATTAATTAATTATAAATATATATGGTGTAGATCATTCAATAAATATTTATGTGTAATATGGCCGTACCTCTATATAACAACATTCTTATATAATAATATTTCATTATAAAAATTAAGTTTTTTCGAAACTAATATTTATATTATGTTAACATACAAAAATATTCGAAATAAACGAGATTATTATAAAGAAGTTTGATTGTAATCATAAAAAAAGTGAATTTATGATCTTGAAAGATAAAAGGCTATATATATCTGTAACATGTAAAGATGATCGATTTGATAGCGAAAGTTTTATTTATTTTGCCTAAGGGTGTCTAATTTTGACCTATATTGTCCCTTATCTTTGAGGGTAGGTTTATTTTGGTCCCTCAAATATAACCTTGAGCATATTTAGTCCCTTAAGTATGTTAAGATGGAGCATTTTTGTCCCTTATCTTTGAGGGTAGGTCTATTTTGATCCCTCAAATATGACTCTGAGCATATTTAGTCCCTTTAATATGCTAAAGTGAAGCACATTTAGTCTTACTACAAAATTTGTTCAAAAACTAACGGTGTTAACCAACTCTCATTCATGAAGCAAATTTTCAGCTCCGAAACAAAACGTTTCCTATCCTTTTATTGGATAACACAAATGATTACTTTAATTACTCATTTTTAGATAACATCTTCTAAAAATTTGGCCTTAAAAATTATAAATTTGTGTATTATTTTGTATATATATACATTTTGTACGATACTCCTTCCGTTCCAATTTATGTGAACATATTTAATTGGGCACGGAGTTTAAGAAAAAATAAAAACTTTTAAGCAATTTGTGGTCCCAAACAACTAAAAAAGGGGTCCAGAGTATTTGTGTGGTTATAAAACTTTATCACTAATGGTTAGAATTGTAAGTTCAAACTAAATTCTTTCCAAATTTAGAAATGGTTCATTCTTTTTGGAATGGACCAAAAAGTAAATATGTTCTCATAAACTAGAACGGAGAGAGTAATATATAAAAATTATAGTACAAAATTTATATATATTTTCGGCTACGGATGTAAACAATTTCTGGCGTGGGCTAAAAGTGAGAATACAATCTGGTTATTCGTTTCAATAACATGCCTAGAAGTGATCTTGACAGCTCTATTTTTTTAAAAAAATAAATAAATTTTCTTTTGGGAAAAATCAACTAAAATTTTAAAAGTAAAAGTTTCAGCGTTAACATCTTAAATTTATTAGCTCTGTTCTATTAGTACATGTGAGTTTATAAAATATTTTTGATAATTAAATTAAAAAGACGGTGAGTGCCGAAACCAACCCCGTAATTGATCTTGGACAAATATTGCCAGTGAGACTAAATGTGCTTCACTTTAGCATACTAAAGGGACTAAATATGTTCAGGATCATATTTGAGGGATCAAAATAGACCTACCCTCAAAGATAAGGGACAAAAGGTGTTCCACCTTAGCATACTTAAGGGACTAAATATGCTTAGGGTTATATTTGAAGGACCAAAATAAACCTACCCTCAAAGATAAGGGACAATATATGTCAAAAACTCGTGTCTAATGGGTTGAATTTAACGTAATCGGACGGGCCCAAACCGTTTAAAATTGAAATCGACCCGGATCGGTACAAAGGGGGTCGGGTGGGCTGGTTAATAGGGTAAGGGGGATTGGTCCGTTTATATTGGGGCTATCGGTTAATCAAATCGATCAAATTCGATCAACAATTTTTACTGTACAATCGGTTAACCGGCCCGGACCGGACCGGTATAACGGCTGCCTATTTTATTTTATTTTTTTAATAATTAGGCTTTTCATTTCTACCGTTGGCAACGGTCTTCTGCCCTTATGGTCGTTGCCCAACGGCAGATTTGTACTAATAGCCCATTTTTGGGTTTATTAAAAAATTAAATACTATTTGTAATTACCTAATTACCCCTTTGAAAAATATAAAGACACCCCCTCTTTTTTATTGTTTCACTCTTCTCTCATTTCTCAAATTAATATTCTCAATTATCATTCTCGCATTCACCTAAAGTGCTTGGCTCTTATTTTTTTGGAATTTCATTTATTGTATTATTTAATATTTGAGGTTTGAAGTTTAAACAATCTATGTTCTTCGTAGTAACATTGGAGTTGCGAAATCATCAAGTTCAATTTGTTGATGAATTCGATGCACTCCCTCCAACTCTTTCTCTTATTTACTATTTTATTTTCATATTTAATTGTTCCTTGTAATTAAATTTTTACAATCATGTTTAATGCTGCAAAAAGAGTTTGTAATAAAGTTACTAATCGGGAAAATAAAAAAAGAGGTAGTACTTCAACATCTAATAGTAATTTAAATGACTCTACAAATATTCTTGAAATATTACCTGATAATAATATAGATTATGAACAATTCTAGGAAGATTTCGGTATAGAAGATAATGAATTAGAAATGGAAGATGAAATACCACTTAAACCTAGTAGTGTTGACTCTGGTAGAAGGGGTGGTGGTCGTGGTGCTAGTAGTAGACCATTTGTGGCCCCGACTAGTAATCGGAGAAAGAAAAGTAAGGTTTGAAATTTTTTTATCGAAATAGAAGGTACTGATAGAGTTAAATGCAAACTTTGTAATGATACTTTTAAACATAAGACAAGAGGACAATTAGGGGGGACTGAGACACTTAGTAGGCATATGAGAATTGAGCATCCTATAGATTGTGGCTTTGATGGAGATGGAAATCAAGCAAGTCTAAACCCTACTACTGGAGGTCTTATGAAATATGATAAAATGAAGGATCATGAGGAGTTAGCAATAAAATAATTGCTTGGGTTGTCTACCTTTTTCTTTTGCTTCTTCATCATATCTTATTATGTATATTCAAAGAATTTACAATCCTTTATATAAAGGTGTCCTTAAAAGTACTTGTAGATCTGATATCGTTAGACTTCATGGACAATATCAAACATACGTATGTTATTTTTTAGCCACATTCCTTGTTGAGTTCCTCTAACTTCTGATATTAGCCATGCTGTAATGGAAATAATTATTTGACAATTATATGTCATTGGATCGGTGATAGTTATTGTATGCAAAAACGTATTATCACTTTCAAATATGATGAATATCAGAGTCATACTGATGTGTTTATAAGTACTACTATTTGCGAGATTGTTAAATTTTATAATCTCAAGCATAAAGTATTGTGCATGTCTTTTGATAATGCTTCTAACAACAATGCCGCAATTTCAATATTGAAACTGCATTTGCAATCACCACTTGATGAAAGTTTTTGGTGTTAGGTGTACATGTCATGTTTATAGTTTAATTATTAAAAATGAGCTTTATTTATATTCAACTGAGATTACTCATGTTAGAAGAGCAGTTGGTGTTATTCAACGAAATAATAGACAATCTAGAATTAGAGAATTTAAGAATAAATGTAACGAGCATAACCTTAAGCTTAGATTCATACCAGAAAAAATTGTGACTAGATGGAATAACACATATATACTTTTATAATGTTGCTACAAATATTGATTCCCAATAACTTAAGTTGCTAATGGCATTGTACTGATCCAAACCGTATGTTAACAATTACTACTTAGAGGACATTAATGATGTTGTTAAATTTTTAAATAAATTTTATACAACTATCGTTGAGTTTTCTGGATCATATTACCCTACTGTTACTATGGCTTTAGTATATATTGCTGAAATTTCTTTTATGCTTTTCGAATTTAAGAAGAAAGAAAAATATAGGGATGTTGTTGAAAAATGTAAGCAAAATTAAAAAATATTTCTTTCCAATTCCTCCAATTCACTTAATTGGTACTGTTTTAAATCCTTTTATTAAGAAGTCTGATTGTCACCAATTAATTAATATTTTTTATACTTTTATAAAGATTGGACCAACTGAAATCCCATATATATATATATATATATATATATATGTGTGTGTGTGTGTGTGTGTGTGTGTATTTGTATGAATAATCTAAATAATTCTTTACAATAATTATATAATTATTATGCAAATACAATTAATGATGTTGCTCTTAATGTCGGCAATGTTAATCTCACTATGCATTGTACCACTTCAACTACTGTGGATGATGAAGAAGGCCTTAATAGTTTTAATATTTTTTCTACATTTTCTAACACTCAAATCTATAGCATGAACATTGATGACCTTCAACTCTACTTGCAAAAGCAAAAAGAGCCTCGCACAAATGAATTTTCACGGTTGGGATGGTAGCATGAGAATGAAAATCAATGTCATGTTCTTTCCACTATGGCTCGGGACGTGCTGAATGTGCCAATTTCAACTATTGCATCAGAGAGTGCATTTAGCCTAGCAAGACAACAACTTGGAGAGACCTTTTATTCATTGGGAAGCAATGCTTTGGAAGTTTTTGTGACGACCCAAAGGGTCATCACTTGTTTTATTAATCATTCCGAGCTTTTGAGGTCTTGAAAACCTCATTTATAGTTGCCTCGACTTGCGTGCACAGTCCGGGCACAAATCTGGAAAATAGTTATGTTGAAATATGTGAAATATGTGAAAAAGTTGAAGAATTTTGATATTAATATTGATATGGTTGACTTTGGTCAACATTTTTGGTAAACGGACCTGGATCCGTGATTTGACGGTCTCAGAAAATCCGTAGAAAAATATGGAACTTGGGCGTATGCCCGGAATTGAAATCCGAGGTCTAGAACCCCGGTAAAAGAATTTTTCTGTTAAATTGTTTTTCTGAAAATGTTTAAGGAAAATGAAACTGATTTTTGATTAAAAAGTACTGGTATCGGGCTCGTATTTTGGTTCCGACGCCTGGTACAGGTCATATATATTGGTTAAGCGCTTCCTGTAAAGTTTGGTTGAAAACGGACGTCGTTTGACGTGTTTCGGCCTTAAATTGGAAAGTTTGGAAATTAAGAAATTTGAAAGAATTCTTGAGTTTTAAGGCTCAATCCATTGGTTTTGATGTTATTTTAGCGATTTGATCGCGCGAGCAAGTTCGTATGATGTTTTTGAGTTAGTGTGCATATTTGGTTTGGAGCCCGGGGGGCTCGGGTAAAGATTTGATAGGCCGTTGGATGAAATTCTGAGTTTTTGCACTGCTGGTTTTTCACCCAGCTGTTGTCTTTGCAATTGCGAAGTATTTCTCGCAATTGCGAAGGTGGCAGGTCAAGGCAGGGTTCGCAAATGCGAACCCTTGGTCGCAAATGCGAAGGTGCCCAAGACCAGTTGGGTTCGCAAATGCGAACCAAACCTCGCAATTGCGAGGCCTCCAGTGAAAAGGCCTGCTTCGCAAATGCGAAGCATTCTTCGCAAATGCGAAAGTCCCCCTCAGCCCAGCCTTGTTCACAAATGCGAACATATGTTCGCAAATGCGAAAGACCCTGGAGGCCAGCCTGGTTCGCAAATGCGAACATATGTTTGCAAATACGAAGACCCAGATTTGCCTTGGCTTCGCAAATGCGAACAAAAGTTCGCAAATGCGAACTTCCCCGCCTTAAATTATTTTTCAAACTCCAGAAATTGGTCGCAAATGCGAACACAGAGACCTGTAAAACACGATTTTCAGTTTATTTCTTCACTTTTTACAAAACAAAAATACCCAATTGCGATTCTTCACGGATTTCTTCTTCATCAAAACAATTGTAAGTCACTTTTTACTTAATTCTTTCAATTCCTAACATCATTAAACATGTTTTTCAATAGAAATCAATGGTTTTCATGGTAGAATCTCTTGTTTTTGTTAAAATAAAGGGTTTTTCGTAAATTGGGAAATTGGACCTCGAATTGAGGTCCGATTTTGAAACAAATCATATACATGAACTCGTGGGGGGATGGGTAACCGAATTTTGGTCCTAACCCCGAGTTCCGACCATGTGGGCCCGGGGTCGAAAATTACTATTCCTGGCAGAATGTTGTAAAAGTTGTAATTGGTCTTAGGAATTAGTTAGTTGAGTAGTATTGATGATATTAAATCAATTGTGTATAGATACGATTGGATTGGAGTCAAATTCGAAAGGAAAAGGCATTGCTACGGATTGAATCATTCGTAAACTTTCGAGGTAAGTGTTTGTTCTATCCTAGTTTGTAGGAATAGGAATTCGGTTATGAATAAATTGTTGATTAAGAGTTATTGGTGTTATGCCGGTAATGAATATAAATTGTTGAAATTATTATCAATTATTGGTTTAAAACCGGTAATTATAAATATTGTTGATATAGAGATTATTGGCTAAATGCCGTTAATATATATATTTATGAATTGGGATCGTGTGGCGCGCCGACCACTTATATATTTATGAATTGGGATCGTGTGGCGCGCCGACCACTTATATATTATTGAATTGGGATCGTGTGGCACGCCGACCACAAAGTGATTTAAATCTTGGCATTGGCCATAGTTGCCGGTAGCCTATTGATATATATTTGGGAGCGGGTGGTACGCCTACCACAAGATATAACTATTGATAGTTGGGAGCGGGTGGTACGCCTACCACAAGATATAATTACTATGATATTTGGGAGCGGGTGGTACGCCTACCACAAGATATAATTACTCTGTGATAGTTGGGAGCGGGTGGTACGCCTACCACGAGACATGAAATGAAAGAGGAATTGAGACATGAAAGTAAGATTTATTCCGTTGATTAGATTATTCTGGATATCGTGAGTTATTGACTGTTATTTCAGAGCCGAGTATTTCCTTATAAATGTATTGTATATATATATATATCTATATTGCAACCGTACAGGTTTAGGTGGGTGACCGGCCTTAGCCTTGTCACTAGTTCGCCGGGATAGGCCGGCACTTACCGAACACATGGGGTCGGTTGTCGTCGATACTACACTCGCGCTCTTTTGTGCGGATACTGAGTTACGGACAGCAGCAGTGCGCAGTAGCAACTTGTGGAATTTTCGACTACCGAGACTACGAGGTAGCCTTGCAGGCGTCCGCAGGACCCGTTGTCTCTTCTATCTATGCTTTTCATTCCGTTATCTCATGTAATCGAGATAAACAGCTTATATTTTTCTTTCAGACAATTATGTGTATTATTCTTAGAAGTTCGTGAGTATTGTGACACCAGTTTTGGGTAGTGTATCATGTTTGGGTTTTCTTTATCATATTTGACTAAGTCTTCCGCTAATTTTGATTATTCCGCTGTAAGTTATATGTTTTTAATAATAAGTCATAATAAGAAATTGGTAATTAATGGAGATGTAATTAATATTTGGCTTGCCTAGCTTCCATTTAGTAAGCGCCATCATGACCCCGATGGTGGGAAATCCGGGTCGTGACAGTTTTAGTATGTTTCAGAGATTGAACTATTCGGAACGAAGAAATCAAGTACGTGAAGATGTTGATATCCCAGAAGACGAGGAATTTGGAGATATATTAATACATGGTAACCCATCCGAATTTTACATACCAGAAGAAGGCCACTCAGTTCATATGATTATGACGAACTTAATTTGAATTTACTCTTTTTTTGTTAATTTACTTGTTAGATGTAAACCTTTCAATTTGTAAGCTTGAATTTTGAAATAAATGTAGCACTTGCAATTTATAAGCGCAATTGTTTCTTATCTTCATTGTATTCTTTATATTTTTACTTTATATTAATATAACTTACAATAGTTATACAAAATACAATATATATATATATATATATATATATATATATATATATATATATATATATATATATATATATATATACTAACTCAAACCTGGCCGTCCCCTTGTACTTGTAACCCTTACGATTTATTTTTTATCCGGATAAACCCAAACACGATAAGCCCCAACCCGTAACCGATCCGATATCCAACCCGTACGGTTACTAATTTTTCCTATCTAGCCAGGCCCGATCCATCCATTAGACACCCATAATTTTGCAGATGGATAATAGTTAAACTCATTTCGTATTAGCATGTATTTTTTCACACGATATTGCATGAAAATGAATACTTATCCGCTGGTTTATATCATAGCTAGTGCATCTACACACGTTTCTAAAAATGTGGAAAAATAACTACTTCTAATATTAGAAATAGAAGAATTCATAGAAAAAGTTTTTAGAAACATAGAAGAGATTCTGCAGAATGTGAAAAAAATAAAAAATAAATTGAGTTACCTAAAAAGATATTTGTACATTAATTAAAATATATAACATAACAAACAATATAATTAGTAAATGGTCTTAAACAGTACTCAAGACGGAAGTCTTGAGGGAAACATGTATTATGTAGAGTTAATCAAAATACGCCTAAACTCCACAATTATTAAAAAGAAAAAAAATGAATTTCAATCATCGTCTATAGGGGCCCAGTCGGTGGCAGCATTTCTCTACCAAGGATCTTTTCATATCCAAAATTCGAATTCGAGACCTCTGGTTAAGAAAAAATAGTCTTATATGCTGCACCACATTCTTTGGTGGACATATATGTAACAACTACTACTATTTTTGGTTTGTTATTACGTACTTTCAGTCGTTCACTGTCAATATTTACATTTATTTAACCTACACATAAGCATCGCGAAATGAAATGTGACATTTTGGATTTAAACAAATAATTAAGATTTCAAATCAAAATGTTTAACCAAGAAGAATGAAATGTTATTCCCTTTTTATACGTTTCTCAAAAGTTAATACGGTCATGTGAAATTTTTATTTTTAACTTTAAAAACTCTTTTGAATATTCACTCCACTTTCTTAATTTTGATTAAAATTACAAATACACCCCATGCATGTATTTTCAAGAACAAACAGTTAAATAGAATCCTAGATAACGAAAATCCTACATATATTAAATTGTTTGTAGAATGATCACATGCGTTTACAGAACTGATTTTACATTTTATATCGACAAAACTGATTTTTTATGCGTTTAAACTAAAGTCATAGTTTTTAAGCAAGTGCAGTAATAATCCTAGGAACATGATCTCTAATGCATATAAAAAAGTTTGTGAACATGATTATTAAGACACGATTGATAAATGACCTAAGAACCAGATTTTTCAATGCAAGTATGAGAATGGAGAAATCTTATTAGAATAGATATTTAGAACAAATGGTGTAATGATCCTATAAATATATTTTTTAATGCACATAACAATCCTGTAAGCATGGCTTCTAAGTCATCATAACAGTCCTATGAGTATGGTTTCTAATGCATGTAGATAATTATAGCATGGTTTCTACACAATTCCCACAAAAGATATATACAAATCCCTCCCTTTTACTAATATCCCCAATATCTATTTGCACAAGAGTTATTATTGTAGACCATAAGTAAATTACATAATGAATCAAAGCTATACTATAGGTAGCCTTAAATAGGACCAAAGTGAACCTGGAAATACCAGGCCTTCAAACAGTCCTAGACGTCATAGTTTCATGATTTCCAATAAGGGTATTCTGGTGCGTCAACGTTCCCAAGGGCCTCAAGAACCCCGGGAAATTCTCACACCAGAATCCTTTTAAATAGAAGAGTAATTATATGCAGTTTGGAAGGGCCAGCCCTAGTGTGCTATAGTTCGGAGGAATTTTATGGATTCCTAGGCAGTATGCACACTGAAGGGGCAGAACTTAAGTAATCTAGGAGTAGAAGTGAAAGTACTTGACATAAATTTTTCGGAAAACAGAGTATAGAGCGAAAAATACTTTAGGAGTAGTAATAATTTGGAAAACATATTAGGAGTGAAAAACATGTTGAAAATAGTTTGGAGAAACATTTTTGATTATTTACTCCACTTTCTTAATTTGATTAATAATTACAAATACACCCATGCATGTATTTTCAAGAACAAACAGTTAAATAGAATCCTAGATAACGAAAATCCTACATATATTAAATTGTGTGTAGAATTTTTAAAATGTCAGGAGCTGATTGGTTGATTGGTGTATTCATGATTGAATCAAATTATAGAGGTTCTTCGATTTATACTTTACGTTAAACAATATTTTGCAATCAGAATAAAATTATTCTATAGAAATGGACCTTTTGTAAATATATCAATATATATAAAAATAAACAAAGACAGAAGAAGTCCCACTCCTTAAGGGTGTGTTTGGTATGAAGGAAAATGTTTTCCATGGAAAATGTTTTCCTAGAAAATGTTTTCATGGAAAATGAGTGATTTTATCACTTATTTTCTCTTGTTTAGTTGGTAAGTGGAAAACATTTTCCGGAAAATATTTTCTATGTTTGGTTAGAGAGTAAAAAATAGTTTTTTTAGAATTTTTTTTTTTGCAACTCTCCTACCCCTCCCCCTCCCACCTCCCCCACCCCTCCCCTTCCCGAAGTCTCTAAAAATTGACACAATCTAAATGAACTAATGTGATGCTTTACTTTTTAACGCAAAAATCGCGTATTTCCGAATCGGTAAATTTATAATTTCTAAATCCGTAAACTTTCGAACTCATAATTTTGGAACTTGTAAAATATTGAGTCTTTAAATGATAAATAATAAAATTAAAAACTGAAAAATATATTTTAAATTTTTTTTTGGGGGGGGAGGGGGGCTGGGGGAGGGGGGTGGGGGGGGGGGGGGGGGGGGGGTGGCAGTAAATCGAAAAAAATAAAAATTTAAATTACAAAAAAAAAGTAATTTTTTTTGTGGGGGGGTGTGGGGGGAGGGTGGGGGTGGGGGTGAGGGGGTAGGGAGTGGGGATGGGGGTGGGTGATGCAAAAAAATAAGAAAACGGAAATTTAAAATTATAGAAAAAAAATTAAGGTAAAAGAAATTTTTTTGCGGGGTGGGATGGAGGGGTAGTAGGGTGGATGGTAACGGAAAAACTGAAATTTTTCTAAAAAAAAATTATTTTTTGGAGAGGGGGTGGGGTGGGTTGGTGAGGGTGAGAATGGTTGAGAATGAGCTTTGGAAAATGTTTTCCCTTCTTTTGATAATGAAAACATTTTCCTCCAATTGGAGGAAAATGAATTGATAAGGAAAATGTTTTCCAAAACATTTAAACCAACCAAACATGGGAAAATTGGAAAACATTTTCCAGAAAATATTTTCCTTCATACCAAACACACTCTAAAGGAAAAGAAAAAAGTGAAAATAGAAATGTTCTGACGTGGAAACGAGTACAATAAATAGAATTGTTGGACCATGTTATTCTCAAGGCATGATTTAAGATCAATGGGCATTATATAGCTGTGGCATGTATTTCATGGGATGCTTATTTTTTTCTTCCTTTTTCATATTTATATTTAAGAAAGAAAATTGCATTATTACCACCGGTCCACAATAAGAAACTTATTTGCTTTGGGCTCATTAAGAAAATACTAATGTCACTAAACATTATAATAGCACTTAATTCTCTTTTTAAATGTGAGAAATAAATGACTTTTTAGGGATACGTATGTTGCGGAAGCCAAATATATATAGTGTGAATGAGTCACAACTACTATACCAAAAATTATGGCAGCCACCAAATAATAAATAAGATAATAAAATAACAATAAAAGAAACACCAGAATTTACGAGGTTCAGCTAATTTTGCCTACTCCTCGGACACAATCAATATTTTATTCCACTCAAAAATACAAGTGGAATAATAATAAAGAGAGAAGATACAAATGCCTTAAGAAGATAAGAAGACAAATGAGAGGTGTGTTTAAATCCTAAACATTAGGCCTTTTTTTATAGGGTGAAGTACCAACCAAAATTAGTACTTCACCAATGTGGGATCTGCCACTCAACAAATCTCCACCTTGGCAAAATTCCATACCTTCAATCTCCTCTCAATAACAAATTTTGGTTATGTCTTCATCATCAATCGTCAGTGTTCAACAATATTGATAAAATCCAAACAATGTTAAAATTTGACCGCAGTCACCACTTTTGTCAGCATATCAGCATGATTCTCAGTAGTATGAATTTTCTTCCCCGTGACTCCACCTTCTTCTATGCTTTCTCGTACGAAATGATACGTAACATCAATGTGCTTCGTCCTTGCATGATAAGCTTGGTTCTTCGCTAATTGAATAGCACTTTGACTATCACAAAAAATTATGTTACTTTTTTGTTCAACACGAAGCTCTTTTAGCAACCCTTGAAGCCAAATTACCTCCTGTACATCTCTAATAGCCATATACTTTGCCTCTATTGTAGACAAAGCAACTGTTGACTACAAAGTAGACTTCCAACTAACTGGTACCTTTGCAAAAGTAAACACATAACCAGTAGTTGATCTTCATTTGTCCAGATCACCCGCAAAATTCGAATCACAATACTATAGACTGATTGTCTTCCTGCTCAAAAACTAACCCAACATCTACAGTATTATGAATATACCGTAGAATCCACTTCACAACTTGTCAATGCTCCTTTCCTGGATTATGCATATATCTGCTAATAACTCCAATAGCTTGTAAAATTCCATGTCTCGTACAGACCATTCCATACATCAAGCTACCAACAACATTTGAGTATGGTACCTTTAACATATACTCTCGTTCAGCTTCATCCAATGGTGACATAATAGTACTTAACTTAAAATGGGGAGTAAGTGGAGTACTAACTGGCTGAGTCTTGTTATCTATGACAAAACATTGTATTAATCTTTTCTAATATTCTTTCTAAGATAAACAAAGTTTTTTTGAACTTCTATCTCTTATTATCTCCACACCAAGAACTTTTTTTGCCTCACCCAGATCCTTTATCTTGAACTCCTTCTTCAGTTGAATCTTTAACTTATCAATTTCTTATGAATTCTTGGAAGCTATCAACATATCATCAATATATAGGAGAAGTTATATAAATGAATCATCTTCAAGCTTGCGCAAATATACACAATGATTGTATTTGCTTCACTTGTATCCTTGCCGCAACATAAACTTGTAAAATCACTTGTACCATTATTTAGAAGATTGTTTCAATCCATACAACAAATTTTCAAGTTGGCACACCATGTTTTCTTTTCTAGAAACTTTGAATCCTTCTGGCTGAGTCATGTAGATTTCCTCCTCCAAGTTTCCATGTAAAAATGTAGTTTCTACATCCATCTGAACTAGTTCCAAATTCAGTTGTGCTACCAAATTCAACATAATTCTAATGGAGGAATGTTTTACAACTTGAGAAAGTACTTCATTATAATCAATTCCCTCCTTTTAAGCATATCCTTTGGCTACCAATCTTTCTTTGTAGCGAACATCTACTTGGTTAGGAAATCCTTTCTTCTTTGCATAAACTCATTTGCACCAAATTACTTTCTTTCTCTTCGGGGGATTGGCAATGAAGGGACTGTATGTCATCATTCATGGCAATCCTCCACTTATCTTCTTCTGAACTTTGGACTACGTCTTTATAAGTGGTCGGAACATCATCAGCTACAATTGAGGTGGCACAAGCCACCGTCTTTATGAGATGAACATGTTTTGTTATTGTCTTTTTTGGCCATCTGATTGCTATTGATTCAAGTTGTTGTTGAGGTTTCAGAGTTGGAATCCCCTCTACTGGCTCTCCTTCTAGAGGATAATCTTCATTTGTTTCCTCATCTGCTTCTTGTATAGGAAAAATAAATTTTTCCTCAAACTCCACATGCTTATAAGCACCATCATCTTATTTGGTATCTTCATTTTTTACCTTGTTTACCATAGCAAATTCATCGAAAGTAACATACCTGCTGAATATTACTTTCTTTGTCATAGGATACCATAAGCGGTATCCTTTGACTCCTCAAGTAATCCCCATAAAAATAGTCTTCTTTGCCCTTGGATCCAATTTTGACTCTGTTACATGATAGTATGCAGTTGATCCAAATATGTAGAAAGAGTCATAATCTACAACATGCTTTCCATACCATTTTTCAAATGGTGCCTTTCCATCAATAGCTGCAGATGGTAGACGAATAATGAGGTACATGCATATGTAATTGCCTCAGCCCAAAATTCTTTGCCCAAGCCAGCGTTTGTCAACATACACCGTAACTTCTCCAACAAGGTTCGGTTCATATGTTCTGCCACTCCATTCTATTGTAGTGGATGTCTGATAGTGAAGTGTCAAACAATGCCATCATTTTCACAGACCTTATTGAAATGATCATTTTTGTACTCACCTCCATTGTCTGTGCGAATACACTTGATCTTCCTGCCTGTTTGATTTTCCACCATCATCTTCCATTTGAGAAAAAATCTCAACTTCATCTTTGCTCTTCATTGTATACACCCATACTTTTCGGAAAAAATTATCAACAAAGGTTATAAAATAGGGCTTCCCACCCAATGAAGGTGTTTTGGAAGGACCCCAAATATCAGAGTGTACATAATCCAAAATGCCTTTGGTATTATGGATCGTTGTACCAAATTTAATCCTTGTCTGTTTTCCTTTGACACAATGCTCACAAAACTCCAAATTGCAAGCCTTTACGCCCTTTAACAACCCTTGATCTAATAGAGTTTTCAAGGATTTTCCTCCAGCATGTGCCATAGCCTGGTTGCTTCTGCCTCTTTTTCGTCACTGGATATTACTATTGTTGTCCCAATAATTGTACTACCTACATAATGGTACATGTTATTGTTCTTTCGATTGGCCTTTATTACCACTAGTACACCGAAGTATACTCTCGTCACTCCATTTTCTGCAATGATTTTGAACCTTTTTTATTCTAGGGAAACCCACAAAGATGAGATCCTTCTCCAAATCTAGTACATATCGAACATCTGTTAATATTCTGATCATTTCATCATGGTTCCTTAATCATATTGAAATAATTTCATATGAGGTAAGAGGGCTGTTATCCGCTGTGTGGATGACCCCATATTCTCCTTCTTGAAATTCCACGAACCAATCCCTGTTGGGACACATATGATAGCTACAAGCCTAGTCCATCAACCATATGTCTGATGATGTTGATGGCTCTGTTGTAACTAATGAGAAGTCTGAATCATCACAATCAGCTACATTTGAATCCATAATGGCTTTTCCATTGTTATGTTTGGTCTTATTCTTCAACTCTAGACAGCCTTTCTTCCAGTGCCCCTTTTCTCGACAAAAGGCACATTCATGTTTGTTGGGTTTAGATCTTGATTTAGATCTTCCTTTCTTTGTCCTCATTTGATTTTGAGCACGACCTCTCAAAACTAGTGCTTCTCCTTCTCCGCCCTTCTATTTTTCTCCTTTCTTTGTTCATAGATGTACAAAAAGCCGAACAAACTTCTCTGAGAGAAGCTTCGTCATATCCATGGAGTAGAGTAGTTTCAAGGTGCTCGTACTCATCAAGAAGTGATGCTAACAACATCAAGGCCAAGTTACCATCATCAAAAGTTGTATCCATATTTTGCAAATCTATGACCAACTTATTAAAACTGGTGATATGTTCATTCATCGTAGTACCGGGAACATAGGTGAAGTGAAACAGTCTCTTCTTCATGTACAATTTATTTTGACCGTTTTCTTCAAAAATTTATCATCTAGTGCTTTCTACAATTTACTTGCAGAAGTTTCCTTTGTGTATGGATATTTATGCTCTCTAGTAAGGTAGGATCGAATGGTACCGCAAGCAATACGATTGATAATTCTGCATTCTTCTTCTCCAATAACATCTTGTCTCTTTTCTTCAATAGGAAGATCTAGCCATTGTTGAAAAGGACATATAGAACCTTGCTTTGCTACATCCCAAAATGTCCTGACCTGTTAAAAATTTCTACCGCAAATTTTGCGTTTGACACAATTCTTGACATAAGCGAAGATGCCAATGATGATTTATTTTTGACACTTGATGTAGATTCTTCTTGTTTATTGTCTCCCATCTTTGACACAAGTATTATTTAATTGCTCACAACACAAATCAAGATTATTTCCTTTCTGGTGTGGAAGATTAGACTAAGCTGCAACCACAGAGCCTACTCAGACAGAACCTTGACTCAGTTACAAAGATAAATCTTTTCTGATGTAGAAGATCTGACTATGCTGCAACCACAGAGCATACTTAGACAGTACCTTGGCTTTGATACCAATTGTTGCGGAAGCCAAATGTATATAGCGTGAATGAGTCACAACTACTATACCAAAAGTTATAGCAGCCACCAAATAATAAATAAGACAATAAAAATATAATAAAAGGAACACCAGAATTTACGAGGTTCGACTAATTTTACCAACTCCTCGGACACCAATATTTTATTCCACTCCAAAAATATAAGTGAAATATACTAAAGAGAGAAGATACAAATGCCTTAAGAAGATAAGAATGCAAATGAGAGGTGCGTTTAAATCCTAAATATTAGGCCTTCTTTTATAGGGTGAAGTACCAACCAAAATTGGTACTTCACCGATGTGGATTTCTGCCACTCAACAAAGTACATAAAGCTAATTATTTTTAAAAAAAAATTAATTTTTTCTTGTTATATAAATGAATATTTATTTTGGACGAAAATAAAAAAGCAAATTGGTCATCACAAACTTTTCCTCTTTATTTACATATTGCTAAAAGGAAATCCCAAAAGAAAAAGAAAAAAGAAAAACTCAAAAGTTAGGGAAAAACAAAAGGCAAAAAGAATAAGAAAAAGAAAAAGAAAAAGAAAAAAAAATGTCAGAGAATCACAATGTATGGCAAATTATTCTGTTCAAAATATTGAGCGTGATGCCTAAGTTATAGAACCAATTAAACTATTAAATGCAAAGCATATTCTTTCTTGTCGACTTTCCAATCCAAGTTTTTCAGTTGCGATCTGATTAACGGAGCTTCTAATGAAAAGAATTAGAAAAGGGAATTTCCAGCGCCACAAAATGAGTTGTTTAGCAACGTGGCTGCATGCAATAGAATATCTTTCAGTATCTTTGTATTTACTCTTTTTTAAAGGTCACGCACCATTCTACGTATCAATATTTAGCTCCGAATTATTCAAGACTCATTAAATTTTTTTAAAAAAAAACCGCTTCCGATCAAAATATTTTATATATTCCGCCATAATTCTTAGTGATTTCTACGCACATTGCATGATGACCAACAATAGCAACTAAAATATTCAACCCTACATGGGATTTAGTGAAGATAACGTGTATGTAGATCTAATATTTACCTGATGAAGTTAAAGACAAAGGCGGAGCAATCTTATTAGGTGCGGCCGAACTCATTTACTTTTGCAGTTTGCTTAAATATTATATTGGTATTAAGAAATTTATTATATATGTATGAACATTTAATTGCGAATCCAGTAACTAAAACGAGCTATGAGTTCTATGGTAATTTTAAAACCCACAAAATTTAATTTTAACTCCGCCTTTACATAAAAAAGATTGTTTTTGATTGACCTCCGCGAACTTAGCTTATAATTTCTTTATTCGTCCAGCTTAATGGTTTTCTGAAGATCTGATTTGTACGTAGTTAAATAGTGCTTATGAAAAAGATTGCCTTTACATGCAATATCAACTTTATCTCTGCACATGAAATGAAATTAAATGCAAATAGGGTTGTGGGGGGATTAGGGTTCAATAATTAGTTATCAGATCTAGACATGGTGATTAAATAATGGGATTATCTTAATCTGAAACATAGATTTATAGCTTGACCACGCCAATTGATTTGATGAATAAAAAACAGGATTAACTTGCTCGACAAGTAATACAAATGATTTAGTAAAATAAAACTTCCTTTGTTTTTTTGAAATAAATTCTGAAAAATCAGGATTATTAAAATAAATCGAATTTGATGTCATGCCATTGGCATGAGTCGTTTAGTTTAATTACCGAACCATGTGCACAACTTAAAAACCTCAAGGACTAAAACGTCAGTTCTAACGGTCATGCTTTGATTTAAATTCCACATCCTCAAACTTATTTTTATTACGTCTTAGTCCCTAATAAATAATACTCTCTCCGGTCCAAAATAAGTGATTTGTGGATGTTTTTATACATATTAAGAAAATTACCTTTTAGCATTAATTAGCAATGGAATTGACCATACTAACCTTTGATACCTCACAATACTCCTAACACATATTCCAACATTGTTTACTCCAAGGATAATGTAGGAAAATAATAATTAATTCATTCTTAAAATCTGAAAAAATTACTTATTTTGGACCACACGAAAAAAGCTCAAAAATTACTTATTTAGACCGAAGGGAGTACCGCGGAAGACCAGAAGCCACATTCTCAAATGTTTGATAATATCCAATTTTTATTCAATTTTTCAACTTTAATTTCAAGAATTCAAGTTCATTCAATTATTCAAATTCTGAATGTTATTATTATTTTTCTACTTATATCTCGTACCAAACGAACCTAAAAACTATTAATTTTATAACAATTTTCTTACGTAGTTTTTGTGACAAGTCAAACAGTCTCTTGCTTTGGAGCGAAGTAAACAAATTAAATCCAATTTGCAGAGGTGGGGTCATGATGGAAAAAGATGTTGGTGATATTATAAATTAATTATTACGACGGCCCTCTTGACTTTGAAATATATAGTCAAGTCAATGTCTGGTTTTAATAGAATATTCATCAATTTGCTGAATCTTTTTCCTTTTACTTTTCTAATCCATCTTTTGACTTATTAAAAAAAGATCCTTTGTTTTACAAAAATATCAATATTTTAATATAAAATTTTATTCAAGCTAAGTTATGTTTTCTTTTCCGTCGTTGAATGATGGGCAACATAGAGTCTTATTACCTAGAATGTTCACTATACTGATGGAAATTGGACAGCTTATTTGGGCAAGAATCATAATTACCTCAATAACCAAAAAATAAAAAACAAAAAACAGAAGGAAAAAACAAAGTGACAACTTTTTTTTTTTTAATTGACAACTGATTTTGCAAAGTCTTTTAATTTATAATTATTTTAAAAACAAAAAATATCGATATGAATCTGGAATAATATGTAAGAAAAATAATCATTTTTTCAATATAAGCGCTTTGAAATAAATATTTTCGTGAAACCCAAAAGAATCTTCTTGCGATAATTACACGTAAATAAATAAGAAACACTGTAAATTCTTTGTTTTGGTAAGAAAACACTGTAAATTCTGAGATCACAGAGTCCAGACAATTTATTCCAATGGCCATTTAGAATGATACCCAATATCTTTACGTACCTTTAATATCGTGACTATTTTTTATAAAATCTCTTGCCCACATTATGAATTTAACAATTAATAGATAGAATTAATTTAACTAATGAAGAAAGGTGGGGATCGGATGAACTATTGGACAAATAACAGTGAAAATTTGTATTATTGTAACATCAATCTCACAAAAAAAAAAAAAAAAAAAAAAAAAGGCAATTTGAGTGATAGAAGACAAACTTGGATTTTCAGATTCTAATAAGACAACTTGACTTTTCATACCCCTATAGGCTGCCTCATAGTCCCTGGACATAAGAAATTTTCCATCTTTTTTTTTTTAAAAAAAAAATTCACTTTTTTCCGAAATCAGCGTTTGTTTATAAAAATTTTAATTTTTACTTGAAGAAGATGTATTTTGAAAATTTTCGAAAATTTGAAAAACTCCAAAAAATTAGTTTTCAAAATTTTCATTCAAATCATTCACAAACAGTCTATCTACCTGCATTAGGTAGGGGTAAGGTCTACGTACAGATCACAACCCTCCTCAGACTCCACATATTAAGATCAAATTGAATTTTTTGTTGTTATTGTTGTTGTTGTCTCTCAAATCACTCACAAACTTAAAAAACAACCCAAACTTATATTCATATCCAAACAGAACTTTAAATTTTAAATACAATTTTACTTGAAAAAAGTTGCAGGTTATTTTGAAATTTTACAATTCTTATATCCAAACGGCCACAAAATTTCATAGTACTTAAAACCTGTAGTTTCTTTTGAAACCCTATTTTGTCTTTTTTAGCATTGACCAACCTAGGATAAAAAGTGGTCTCCTACTAGATGAAAGAGAGCGATTTTTGCTACTATTTCACCTATTTTTTGTACTAATTCGTCTCCTCCTATCCACTCAAATTCTAGATTCAAAGTTTTCTTATAATATCTATATCAAGTGAGTTTATATATAACTCGACTACTTACTACGCATATATGGTTGTGTATTCGAATCGGTTTATCGATAAATCGAATCGATTATTTATTATCGAAATCGAAATCTTATTGAAACGATAACGATAAGCGTATATACAAATCGATGGTCGATAAGTAATTATCGATAAGGGTCAAAATCAAATCGATAAATCGAATGCACACCCCTAGAGTCCTAGACTGTAGATACTTGTTAAATGAGTAATTACCTATTTGTGTAGATTAATATAGCATACATAATGTATATACATTCCGCCACTATTTTGAAAGCGGCTATACAATATTATTTTTCCTAACCTATACCATTTCTTTTACCCTAAGTCCCTTACTCTATTATTTCCTCTACCACATTTAAGGAATGATCATATTTAAAGATCAAAGGGAATGAAGTTCAAATTAATGGAAAACAGAGTTAACCGTGATAATGTGTTTTGTTTTGTTTTAATTTTTTATACCGTTGGAGTGTTTGTGGCATATATTTGATCCCTTACTTTAGTTTTGTTGCATGTGCTTGTTGACACAAATTTTATATTATAAATGGTATTCGTCTTATTTTAGCTTCTTTTGGTCCATATTAGCTAGGCGTGCTTATAACGATATACTTTCCGTAGGATCCCGCAAATTTTCTTATTGGTGTAATCGATAACCGAATCGATATGCCCCCAAAATCGATAAATCGAATAGAAAAAATCGAAACCTTATTGAAATGATAACGATAAGTATATATACAAAATACAAATCGATAATCGATAAATAATTATCGATCAATAAATCGAATGCACACCCCTACATATATATAATATTTTCCACCAGCATAAGTATCAGAATAAAAATTATGTTGGCCACAATAGACATGGTGAACGTCACTTTAATTTACATCTTGGTAGCTGGATTTGAATAAAAGGTCGGTATGGTGCACTACGCTCTTGTTATGCGCAGGGTCCAAAGAAAGATCGGATCACAAAGATATATTATATGCAATCTTACCCTACACTTCTGCAAGAGGTTATTTTCACAACTTGAACTCGTGATCTCCTCTTTAGAATATTCAGTTGAATTCAGACACAGAAGCCCGAAACAAACACAGACTTATGACTAAAATATCCATTGTGTTGATACATGCGAAAACAAACATGACTTCACACTAATAAACAAGTTGCAAGGATACCGTCATTTTTTATGTTATCTGAATTTTCATTTCTAAAAAGTAAAAACTATGATTACGTTATTTCGTATTCAGAAATATCTACACATTTTGTCTTCTATAAGATGTAAGCTTCCTCTTTAGTCATAAAAATTTGTTTAGTATCCTTCGTGGAGAGGCCACTAAAAATTCTTCAAAAGTGTTTAATTAGAAAGAAGACTAGAAACATATCAAAAAGGAAGTTGGTAATGGCAATTTCATTTCATTAGTGTCTTAAAATGGAACCATAGATGCACTAGTTTCCTTACTTTCGTATTATCCGTTGATTTGGAGGGGGGGAAAATCTCTTTCACTTTATTTTGAAAAGTAATCTGGGGCAAGCATTTTGTTTTATTATGGTATTTTTCTTTTAAATAAACAATATTAGAAGAAAAAGATACTCAATCTTTTTCCAGTTTATATATAAGGACAGCGTAAATAAATTTTATAACATCAGTGTAATCTAAGATGTAGTATGTTGTCGCCTTATTTTTAAGATGTTAGTTACACTTATTATGGACATACCTATTGTTATCGTTGTTTACCCTTAAAACCGAATAACAATTAAATTTATAAGTGATTTTAAGAATACGTGATTTCATCTAGCACCAATTGATAAATATGTTGGTTTAATAGAAGAAATAAACAAAAAAGTGACGCAAACCAATATTGAAATGCAATTCAGCCCTCGAGCTAGGTCTCCCTCGAATGGAGTAAGTGAGAGTAGAGTTACGAAACAAACTGATGAACAAGAAGGAATAAGAGAAATAAGTATTGTATTGTTTTTGCTATGCGTGAATGTAAGATGATTACAAATGGTTAAGACCCTCTTTATATAGTAGAGAAATCCTATTTACGGTATAATTCTAATTACAGGAAAAAATTCCATGATTAGCTAAACAACTGCCTTGGATTTGATCTGTTCCAAAATTTTCTCCATTATCCTCAATCAGTAACGGATATCTCGCCTTTCAGTTTTATGCTATCTTCGGTCTTGTTTGATGGCTATCATGTTTGGTCACGATCGTCATCGGTCTCGACCTTGGCAGGTACTTCAAATTTCAAACTCGATGTATTATCCTCATACCTCGGCTTGATATACCACGGGGTCGATCCTCGATTCATCTTTCTGGTCGGTCAATTAATAAAACCAGGTCGGCATGGTCTAAATGTATTCAGATACTCCCCTCGTTTTTTGAGTAAATAACAAGAAACGAATTGAGTCCTTGGCCCTTACCCTGATTTATCATGACATCATCACCGTGACATAAGCGGAGCATGTAATCGAAATGCCCCGTTGGTGCATTTCCCCAAGTCATTAATGTGTATCAGTTGATGGTCGGCCATGAGTAGTTTCGAACCGTCATCGTGAAACCCATAAATAGGCCTTTTCCCCACTTTTTCAAACTTTAGTTTCAATCTGTCATGCGCTAATCTTCAAATCTTTTTGCATTCTTCAAGTTCTTCATTTGCAAATCTTCAAGTTTGATTGCTAACCTTTTTTCAAACACCAAACATCCTAATCCCATTCTTCTTCGTTCATAAAATAGAAATAGCGACAACATCTGCAATCATTCCACATAAGGAAAAATCTTCCTCGTCTAAGATGACCGGCAAACAATCAGCCGCAGAGCCATTCCCTAACGAATTTTTTCCTCTGTTGTGCATCTTTGACTTCGATTTCAAAGTTGAAAAGGCCTCCTCGGTTCCGGGCCGATGTGAGCCAATGTTGAGGTACATATGCATAATCACTCGTAGCCTTTTAAACCAAGTTAAAAAAGATAGCAACTGGGTAGATAAGCATGTGGTGGTGCCCTCGCCTGAAGAGTCTATCATTACTTATGTGGAGGGTTTCTGAGTGTTTACACCTACTCGTACATATTGGGCCCCTTGGATCCAGTTATTGTTGACTACTGCAAGAAGTATGAGGTTTCCCTCGGCCAAATATGCCCCTCATTTTGAATGATAGTGATACAACTCCATTTTTTGTGAGCCAAGTTGATGGGCTTCCTTTTACCCTCGATTATCTTGTACACTTATATATCCCCAGAATTTATCGAGGGGGGCTAATAAATCTTCAACCTTGAGCTTCCAAGGCGGCTCTCTCAAGCATAGATAAGGACAATGACCGGGGCTGGATGTGCTGATTTGTCCGAGTGAAGACCTCGGATTTGATTCCAACCGAAAGTATGCCATTTCCGGAGAAATGGAATATGAAATGTAAGTATGGCTCCTTTTTTATTTTTTGCTCATTTTTTCATCCTTTCTTATTGACGCTTTGTATGATGCATCTGTTGCCTGGATGTCGGGAGCGATTCCCCAGCTTGAGAACTCGGTTAGAAGCTTAGTGTCAAAATCGACACACGTTGAGCACATATTGCGCGAATTTTCGAGAGGTCGATGGGAGGCCCGAAACCATGGTAAGTTTTTGTATAATCCTAGAACTCTGATCACTATCCAAATTTCCTTTTGATCTCATTTACCATTCTTTCGTAGGCCTAGGGAAGGATGTGCCGATGAGGCCCCCATCAGGTGACGAAGAAACCCTTCCCAACTGTCTGCTTCGAAATAGAAGAAAAAGCAGAAAATGTGATAGGCTTCAAGCTCCAAAAATTTGGACAAGCAAAAGCCTAAAAAGATGCGGACCCATAGGGGGAATGTCATCCCTTTGACAGTGGACTCATTCCTCAGGTTACGAGACGAGCCCGAAGAGGGCGAACATGAAGAAGAAAAGGAAGATGATTCAGGGCTATTAGCCAATACACGAGCTAGCACCAAGGCTTGGAAGGCTTCGAAACCAATAGAGAATGATGTTGATCGGTCTAGGCCCGGTAAGGCCAAGGATAAGACTTCGGCCCAAGTCCCCAAGCCGAAAGGAATCGTAGGAGTTTTGCCTCACTAAAAATAGGCCATTAAAGAGGCAACAGATGTCGGCGAAGAGAACGAGCTCGAGGCTCCCTAAGATTGAGGGAGTGTTTCAAATGGGGATTCCCCTTTACTTCCTTTAGTCTTCAGTTCTTGGATATGCGATGGTCAAGCCGTGGAAACTTGTCACGGGAAATAAGCTCACAGAAAAAGTGGAAATCTTCCGTGGTTTATTTTCCAAGATAGAAGACGTCTCCGGTTTAGGTGAGCCGGAAGTTCGGAGAAATAGCTCGGGTGAGGCTTCCTCGAATTCCAAATTGATCGATCAATTCCCGAATCCTAGTGTAAATCTTGGGCGCAAGCAAACTATCATGATCACGATCCCGAAAGATGATCGTGTTCTTGGTGCTCTTGTAGGGGTGACCAGCTACCTTCTCGATTTGGTCATAGAGGAGGATCGAGCCCAGATACATGTGGCGGGAGCACCTTATCTTTTCAATGAAGCCCAATAAGCCTTAAACTAGGTAATCTCCAATGCATACTTTTCTGGGTTGAGCTTCATGTTGTACCTCCATAGTATATCAAAAATCTCCTACAAATATTTCAAATGGTCCTCTGCTTGGAAGAAGTTAACTATCATGTAATCAATAAACTTCCATAGATTTTCTTATTTTTTCTAAGAACATTCAATTTACCATGCGTTGATAAGTTGCACCAGTATTTTTTAGTCTGAACGACATTATGTAATAACAATAGGTGTCGTATTTAGTGATAAACAAAGTCTTTTCCCGGTCCTTCGGGTTCATCTGTATTTAATTTTAACCAGAGTAGGCATCGAGAAAACTGAGAATCTCGTGGGCGGCCATGGCATCGATCATGTGATCGGTGTTCTACAAAGGAAAAGAATCCTTAGGGCAAGTCTTGTTTAAGTCCTTATAGTATATACACATTCTAAGTTTATTTCCCTTCTTAGGGACCACTAATACATTTGCTAACCATTTGGGATATTTTTCTTCCAGATTAGACCCTATTTTGAGAAGTTTGGTTACCTCGTCCTTGATGAGTGCATGCTTAACCTCGGACTAGGGCCTTCTCTTTTGCTTTACTAGACGGAACTTCGGGTCCAAGCTTAATCAGTGGGTAGTTATCTCTGGTGGGATCCCGATCATATTGACATGGGACCAAGCAAAACAATCTATGTCATCTAAAAGGAATGGAACAAGTTTTTTTCTAAGCTCGGGATTTTATCTCGTGCCTAGGTGTACCTTTCGATCAGGAAGATGCTCGATCAATATAATTTGTTCCAACTCTTCGAACGTTGACTTCGTTGCATCATAATCATCAGGGATTACGAAGGTTTGAGGTATCATATAATCATTATCCTCGAAAGTTTCCTACTCAACCGGTGAGACAGAAGCTGGTGACTATGGTTGCTATTTGTCTTCCTGTTTTCCCTTTGAGTTTGATCATTTTGTTGATGAAAGTGTTGACACTGGTATCGCCTTATCGATTGCGAACATCTCCTTGGCTGCGGGATTCTCCCCGTATACTGTTTTGATTCCCCTCAGATGTCGGGAACTTTAGAACTTGGTAAAGGGTTGAGGTTATCACCCTTATGTTATGGGTCCAAGGCCTCCCGAGCAGGGTGTGTACCTCATGTCACCCTCAATTACATGGAACTTCATTTCCTGTATGGTTCCGGTCATATTTATCGGCAAGATAATTTCCCATTTGGTAGTTCACTTGCTATGTTTAAGCCCTTAAGCACTCAATCTGCGGGCACAATTTGATCTTGTGGGCCGAGTTGCTCTACGAACCTTGACCGAATAATATTCGCCGAGCTACCTCGATCAATCAACACACATTTAACTTGAATTTCATTCATAATGATAGATATTACCAGTGCATAATTGTGAGGTTGTTCGATCCCTTCTGCATCTTATTCGTTGAAAGATAAGGTCTCTTCTGGTAAGTAGTCCCGAGTCCATTTTTCTCTTGTGATTGTCACCTTGGTGCATTTGAATACCCTTCCTTAAGGAATATCGACCCCTCCAACGATCATGTGGATCATGTGTTGTGGCTCTTCTTGCTTATTCTTCCTGTTTGAATCTTTGTTCTTGACTTGGTTCTTGGCCCGATCACTTAAGAATTCTCATAGTTTTCCCTCGTTGAACAATCGGGCAACTTCCCCTCTTAGTTCTCTGCAATCTTATGTTTTGTGACCATGGGTACCATGATACTTGCATATTTGAATTGGGTTTATTTGGGTTGGATCGGTTAGTAGATGCGTCCAATGGTTGATACTACGACAGAAGCATCTATGCTGAAGTTATATTCTAAACGTTTAGGTGATTCTTTGGACCCGTGTGAGCACGTGATTTTTGCCCTACATGAGAATTACTCCCAAAAATTCAAAATAAAATCGTTTTTGTATCGTTGTAATATCTGGGGATTTTTGTGTTAATTTTATTATTATTTGTATTCTCTGTATGTGCATGTTTGTTTGTTTAAATTAAGAAAAATACAAAATATATTATGTTTGCACTCTTAGGATTTAATTTACAATTGAAAGTAATCAAGTTTAATTGAAAAATATAGAAAATCACAAAAAATATGTATTTTTGCGTTTTAAACATTTAATGTCCCAATTGTTGATTTTAGTTTAATTTAATTATAATAAGAACTTAATTAGTACTCTTATCAACTAATTTGATTTTTGTAATGTATCTTAGAGTTTTGGTTTTTAATAAATTAGGAATTGAAATTAAAATAAAAGAAAAGAAGAAAAATGGAAAAATGAAGAGAAAATCGGAATGGGCTGGCATAAGCTAAGCCCAAACCTACTGCAGCCCAAATCCCCGCCCATATACCATTTTATGTAACGGATGATCTGAACCGTTGGATTAAATCAATCCAACGGTCCAGATCACCCCATCATAACCCGTTACCCGACCGAGCTAACCCGGACCAACCCAATTCCCCACTTAACCAAACGACATCGTTAGATTAAGTAGTTGATCCCCGCCGTTGATCTCGTTTGATCAAACAGCCAGGATTAAATCCCAACACCTAGTATATAAACTCGAAATCACACCCCAGCCCCCCTAAACCCCCCCTCGTCTTCATCGTCTTAGAGACGATCAAAGCCCGTTGTTCCCCACCGCACTCCGCCTACCGGAAATTGCCTCACGGCGGTTCCGGTAGGCCAAACCACCCCAAATTAACACCGTAGAATCTCCCAAGCCCCTCTACACGGATCTGGCAATCGTTAGTCTCGAATATTTCTCGAACGTTTCGAATATTAGTTTGAAGTTCGCCGGAACTTGAACGTTTACCCCAAACCACCTCAAATTCACACCAATCACTCCTCACACCTCCCTCATACCCCTACTAACCCTGGTTCAGCTCGAATCTTGCCAGAACCGGTCGAGCCCCAAAAACGGCCACATGAACCCTAAAAATCCAAAATGGGATCTTCGTTCGAAATTAATAGGAGATTGAGGTCTAATGGACCTTAATCTAGGTGTTCTCAACCGAGAACACCCCGATTAAGTCTCATTTGGCTTCAATGATTCAAGGGCGAATGATTCGAGACCCGTTCAAATTATGGATTCTTATCTTTCAAGGTATTCCTTCCCTTTTCTAGCCTCATCTAGTTCTGTGTTGTGCATTTGTCTATATGATTTTCCATTTTGTTTTTTTTTTCTTTTCGATTTTTATTAAACTTGTTGTTCTACTCTTTAAGACCTTTTATTTGGTCGATTCCTTCTGTTTTCTTTAATTAAAATGAATCGTATGTTCAATTTGATTAAGGTCGTCAAGCAATTAGTTCATATTTGTTGATCCCCTGATTCTGCCCGAAATATTATGAATCGAATTGTAGGTCAATCATTTGTTATCGATTATATGTGTTGTAATCGACTAATCAAATGTTGTCGATTAGTTTCGTAGGTCTGTTTATTAGCATCTTAAGGCAGAAATTGACATTGTTGATTACATATGGAACCACTGTTGGATTGTGTTTATTTGTGATTTTAAATTAGGGATTAACTGGATTAGCTGTTAGCATTAGGATTCCATCAGAATTAGCACTTCTTAGGATTTAAAATTACCTTGCCCATGAGTTAAGCAGTGGAACCTGCTGTTACAGCAGGGCACTTGGCCATGTCTGGGCAGAAACAATTAAAATATTAAAACCCCATACTTAGACAGAATTTAGTGGTTAAAACAGAGAATATAATGGGCTGGGCAGAGAAAGGGATGGGCAGGGGTTTAGTTTAAGATGATTGCACCATTAGGAGCTGGAAAAAAAAAACTATATAGATAGAGGGATACACAGGAGATAGGGGATCTGGAAAAAAAGACACAGAGAGACATACTCACTAAAAGCAGAAAAAATAGAGATACACAGAGACATACTCTCGCGTTCAAAAAGACCAAGAATATACACTGGCAGAAGCTCTGTAGTATTACTTACTTGAATCTCTGTAGGATTACACCAAGAGCTTTCTCTCTTCACTGCTTCAAATTCATTTAGTTGTGAGGGAGGTCAAAACTGGTCTATTCGGGCTATCTTGGGGTTTGTTGTTGACTGTTTCATCGAGTGTCCTGGTTGTTCGTTTGATTTGTCAATTTTCTGCTGTTTGGGACTCCAATTTGCTGTTGATTGTGCTGCTGCCAATTACTGCTTAGTACTTGCTGCTGCTGACTTACTCTTGTATCTCACTTCCAGGTACACATCTCAGGATTTGCTCCAATGTTGTATTCCCTATTTAAAAGTGAAATAAAATAGAGCTTGCCTTACTATGAATTTGCTATATTATTAGTCAATTAGACTTTAGATAACTTTTCTTCTTTTGTGATTTAGATTTTAAACATTGTCATCACATTTGAAATGTATAACTGTACTCAAACTGTTTTACATTGGTTGGGATGTTAATTGTTACGTATATGAGATTTTGAGTTTTGGATACTAGTTATAGTTAATTTCAGGATAGGTTAGCATAATGGTTTAGATTAGTAGTGATTTCTTTGTTCAAGTTGTAATTATTTGGGGAATTATTGTACTGTGATGACCAATGCCTTGGTAGTTTCGTTAAAATTTGTTAAGTCCCTGAATTATTTCACCATAGTGATTAGCAAGGGGTGCTCTAGTTTGTGGCTTAATTTCCCATCTAGTAATAGTAACTCAATCAAATAGAAGTATTATAGCATTTGGATTTACTTAGAATTGAAATTAGAACACTGGCAGTTGCATAAAATTGAATTCGCTGGGAAATTTTAAAAAGGGATTGGCTCATTGCGTTAAATCACCTATCGTGTCATTAATTGGATACTTGCAATCTCAAGATAATTTCATTAGCTTATCAAATGTGTGAATTGAGCGTGAATGCAAAAAACGTGCTTGGATCTGGATGTTTAGCCTGGGCCATATCTTGGGGACCGACAATGGCTGAGTCTAGTCGTAATTATAGGAATCCAATCTCCCAACCAAAGACCCGACTCTGTTCCTCTTATCTTTGGGCTGACGAATTGGGCCTATTTTTCAAGGATTTCAACTCAAAGTTTAATTGATAATTTAAGTTTAGGTTTTGAGTTAGGTAGAGGGTCCAAGGTTCTTCATTTTGTTTGGACCCGGACTTGAACTTGAAGCCCGGACTTTAATATTAATTAATTAGAATTTTTCTTTTCCTAGAGACAAAGAAAACAAAAAATAGAAAATATAGTCGTTCTTAGGCTTACCCTTTAAATAAAATGAGATGAGTCTCGCCCAATAAAAAAGCAAAAATTTCGGGGTCCTCATTAATTACTTAATTCAAAAATACCTAATATTCGAAATGGGCCGTTTAGAGAATTTCACGGTCTTTTCCAAAATTAACAAAGACGTAGAATCTTTAGGCACGACTTTAAAAATACTTTCCTAATTATGGGTGTGCATTTATGTGACCCAAATCCTAATCTCGGCGAAACTGAAACACATTAAAGTCACAGGCGTACCGGTTGCGGTGTGACTCGAAATGTGTTTTTGCGACGTCGCAATTCTTCTAAAATTTATGAGCGGAACATAATAGCACATAGTTAAAAATGTATAAATGAATCAGATGAAAGCAAAGAATCGCAATTGAGCGACCGTGCTAGAACCACGGAATCCGGGAGTGCCTAACACCTTCTCCCGGGTTAACAGAATTCCTTATCCAGGTTTCTAGTTTCGCAGACTGTATTACAGAGTCATAAATTTCCTCGGTTCGGGATTAAACCGGTGACTTGGGACACCATTATTTTCCCAAGTGGCGACTCCGAATAATTAAATAAATTGATCCCGTTCCGACTGTCCTTTAAGTGGAAAAACTCCTTCACTGATTATTATATCTCTTCTCGGGGTATAGTATTAAACAGTGTCACATTTACGTTATACATTTATGTGTGAAAAAAGGAGGTGTGACACCCGACATCCCTATAGAAACCACTTTTGCTCATGATCCCTCGGGAGCTTTGTCCCCTATCATACCTTCTATTATTCTAAACGAGGTTGTGTCCAGACCTATTATTTCTTTGATCTCTCCTGTATGGTTGATATCGATCTCTATTAAATCATTGTTCCCGATTAATGTCCCCTTTAACTGTCCAAGGGCATGTTGGAATAAATCGAAGAAATTGGGTTTAGCAACACGGATTCAATTAAAGTAGAGCAAGTATAAGAGGTGACATGTTCGTTTGGATCTGTCATCCCGTTATACTTCAAAATCTCAAGCATAAGGAACTTCTTCAGGATTGGCTTCGGAGCAGCACTAGGGGAGAAAGGTTTTTGGACAAACTTTTTTGGAATCAAGTCCTTTCAATACGAGTGGTTCCCCAAGATTTGGTCGACCCTCGAGTTGTAGGTTTCCACCTTCTTATCATTTTTCTCGATCTTCTTTTCCTTTGTCTTGATCCACTTTGTTAGTTCCTCGAGCATTTTTACAATAGCGGGATTAGTCTCCGATTCTCCTTTATTTGATCTCTTTAGCACCGATTCGGCTCTATGAATAACTTCTAGTGATGATTCGAGCTCGATCTTGCTTGTTGCACGATTCTGATTTTGGAGTTTTGCTATTGCGGCTTGTTGAGTCTGCAACATCTCCAATATCATTCGAAGGCTAATTTCATCTTCTTCACCACTCTACCTGTTCCGATAGGATGTTCTAGCATCTCTACATACGCTATTTTCACGGACGACACCCAAATTTCCAATAATGGTAATATGGGAGCTGACATCGACTGGGTCTACGGCCAGCGGTCCATCGGGATTGGCTGGAGGTATTCCGTTTCCCGGGGCGGTTATGTTTTCAATCTCGCCATGAAGAACAAGTATATTATCTATGTGAGTGGATGCTACTTGAGAGTTTGACATGTTGATTCTTGAAATCGACACTTACGAGAACAAGCGTAAAATAGTGTGTTATGAGAATTAATACCTGGCAATGACTATTATTCTTAGCTCCATGGTGGGCGCCAAATTGTTTACCCTTAAAATCGGATAACAATTAAACTTATAAGTGATTTAAGGATATGTAATTTCACCTAGCACCAATTGATAAATATGATGGTTAATGGAAGAGATAAACAAAAAAGTAAGACAAACCAGTATTGAAATGCAATTCAACCATCGAGCTAGATCGCCCTCGAATTGAGTGAGTGAGAGTAGAGTTACAAAACAGACAAATCAACAAGAAAGAAAAAGAGACAAAAGTATTGTATTGCTTTGATATAAA
>JASVEL010006680.1:0-55340 GCA_032618575.1 Nicotiana noctiflora
TGGAGGAGGTTAGGGTAAGGATGAGTGTCTATTTTCAAGAACCAGTTCGATTTCATGTTGGGATGTTCGACTACGGAAGCCATCCACCTTGTCATAAGATTGGTGGAAAAGTACAGGGAAAGGAAGAAAGATTTGTATATGGTGTTTATTAACCTAGAGAAAGAGTATAATAAAGTCTCAAGGGGGATCTATGGAGGTGCTTAGAGGCTAGGGGTGTCCCCATAGCGTACATTAGAGTAATTAAGGACATGTATGATGGAGCTAAGATACGGAAGAGGCTCGGATCATTTTTCGGTTATGATGAGGTTATACCAGGGATCTGCGCTTAGCTTGTTTTTAGTTGCCTTGGCGATGGACGCACTGATGTGCCACATTCAAGGGTAAGTTCTAGGGTGTATGCTATTTGCAAATGACATTGTACCGACTGACAAAAAGAGAGGCAGTGTTAACAAGAAGTTGGAGGTTTAAAGAAAAACCCTAAAGTTCAATGGTTTCAAGTTGAGCCACTGTTCAAAATAGCGTGAAGCGAGAAAAAGCGACAACCCCTATTTCACGAAAAGCGAGAAGCGAGAAGCGAAGAGCCCGCTTTTTTTAAGTGAAGCGGAATTTTAAAAAAAAATTAAACTAAATATGTCCTAGACAACAAATGTAATTGTAAGCAAATGTTCAATACTTGAATTAAAAAACTAAATAGTAGCATCAATTAAAGCACAAAAAAAATCATATTCTTCAAGATTGTCAAGAGCAACATCAATGAAACCACAAAATAAACATCCTATTCTTCTACAAAATTGTCAAACTCTTGTATTCCAGTATCATTATTGTATTGCTCGTCATCTTCTTCAATTTCATCTTCTTCATCAACTAAGGACAAAGTAGCTGCCTCTTTTCCCTTCCTCTGTGAACTTGAAGTTGAGGTACTCCCCCTGGACCCCCTCAAACCATAAATCCTCTCCCCAATTCCACGCGCCTCCGCAACATCACCCCAAGTGATACCAGAAGTATCATCAAATACTTCTTCATCCGTATGATCTTCCGGGACTCCAGTTAGCCATTCATTAGCATCATCGATGTTGTCCAAACTAATTGGATCAATTTCATCGCGAGCGTTATAACGACGCCTCAATGTTCTATTGTACTTAATGAAGACTAGATCATTGAGACGGTTCAAGGTTAGTTTGTTCCTCTTTTTGGTATGAATCTGCAAATAATAAATAATTGGTAAGATTTGGCCAATTGAGATACAATTTAATTATCTCAATATACTAAATCTTTCTTATTAGTTCTTACATGCTCAAACACGCTCCAATTCCTTTCACACCCGGATGAGCTACATGTTAGACTTAAAACCTTGATTGCAAACTTTTGTAAATCTGGAGTGGAATGACCAAATTGCTTCCACCATTCAACTGTAGAAGTAGAACAAATTTTCAAAACATAATATTAATAAAGAAATAACTTATTAACTATAAAACAACATATAAGCACTCGATCACCTGGTGATTTTGTAGTTCTTTGTCTAATGGCCATGTTTTTTCCAAAAAGTTGTTCAGCATTCCTATAAATACTAAATTGCTCTGTGATTTTATCTTGCACGGATTCTTCAGGTACCAACTTCTCAATGCATTCATAGTATCCAGTCCACAAAGGTTCATCTCCTAGAATCCTCTCTTCATTGGTATAAAACAGTTCCGGGTTCAAAACAAGTCAGTTGCATGCAAAGGGCTATGAAGCTTACTATCCCACCTTTTATCTATGATCTCAAAGACTCTTTTGTATTTTCTTTGATCAGTAAAAGAGTCTCGAATAGCCTCTTTTGCCCTATCAATTGCTTCGTACAAGTAGCCCATTGGTGGCCTTTTCTCCCCATCCACCAAACGAAGCACTTTAACTAAAGGACCACCAATCTTCAATGCATGAACCACATTGTTCCAGAATGAAATAGAAAGTATAATATCTGCAGATTCTCTCCCTCGAGCTTCCCTTCCATAGGCACTGCTAGTGTACTCTTCTGAAACAGACAACTTCTTCAAATTGCCTTTTTGCTCGTACATCATAGCCAAAGTCAAAAAAGCAGTAGCAAATCTTGTCTTTGCAGGTTTCACCAAGCTTCTTTGTTGAGTGAATCTCTTCATCATGTTCAATAATAAAGGCCTTTGAACAATATATGAATGCACTTTAACTGCCGGATTAAAGACAGTACTGAAGGGTCTTTCCTTGAAAATATCACCAAAGATCAAATTAACAGAATGTGCTGCACAAGGAGTCCAATAGATATGCGGGTACGCAGCAGACATCAAATCACCAACTTTAACATTTTCACTCGCGTTGTCCGGGACAACTTGAACAACATTTTCTGCTCCAATAGAGTTTATTGTACTCTTGAACAAGGAGTACATTTTGGTTGAATCGGTTGAAGAGTCGCTTGCGTCAACGGACTCAAGAAACAGGCTTCCTTTAGGAGAATTAACCAAGATATTGATGATCATTTTTCCATTTCTCGCTGTCCACTTATCCATCATAATAGAACAACCATACTTGTCCCATTCTACTTTGTGCTCCTCCACGATTTTGTTCACCTCTGCCACCTCTTTTTGTAAATATGGCCCACTAACTTCATAATAAGTTGGAGGCTTCATTCCTGAGCCATATTGGCCTACGGCCTCAATAAAAGCAGCAAAAGTGTCATTATAATTAACACAATTAAAAGGAAGACCAGCATCATACATCCACCGGGCAAAGCAAGTAACTGCACGGTCCCTCAAAATCTCTTTTGCATCAACTTGAGGATTACCACTTTTTCCTCCCTTATCTCCAGATTTTTGCAGGAAATAACAATCCATAGGACCTTTGGTCTTGCCAGTAGATCGGGATCCACAACTAGAAGACATTGGTGGAACCATCCTTCCCCGATTTTGTGGAAGCGACGAAGCATCGTCACCTTCTTCTGTTTCATCATCATCAAGATTATAAAGTTCTTGTTCATGCATCATTTGACTCTTTAACTCTTTCTTTTTTTGAAGGTATGCTTTCAATTCTTCCTTCACATGCCCCGGAACATTAGGACAAGATGCGACATTTGGATCACCACCGATTAGATGCGCTTTTTGACGATAGATTCCTCCATTTGTAATCTTATTACAAAAAAGACATCTAATGGCCATCTTGTTGGTCTCGCTAGCTCTTACTGAGTAAGCCCAAGCCGGGTCTTTCCTATCTTCTTTTGGCGCCATTAAAATATCAACTACATAACACATAAGAAAGGCAATACGAAATTAGAACAAAAAATATATGCTTTGGCAGAAATTTGAGAAGAAATTTGGCCAAATTATGGGCAGATTTTGGGCAGAAACAGAGCAGAAGCAGGGCAGAAAATTTCTGGAAAAAATTCGCCAGCATTTCGGCGCTATTTGGACGTTTAGAAAAAAAAAAAGAAAAAGAAGGAGAAGAAGAAGATCAGAAGAAGAAGAAGATTGAATGAAAATAAAAACATACCTTTTTAGTCTTGAAACTTGAAAGTTGTCCTCTTTTTGTTATAATGCTGAAGAAGAAGAAGAAAAACCCTAGCTTCTTTGTTGTAATGTTGAAGAAGAAAAACTGAAGAAGAAAGACTGGTTGAAGAAGAAAAGGACTGCTGCTGTAATGTTACTGCGTTAGTGGCTTAGTGCTGACCCTTTTGGGCTTTTTAAGTGAAATAGGGCTTAATTTCAAGAAGCGCATGCTTCGCACGCTTCCATCGCTTCTGCCGCTTCACGCTTTTACGGTTGATGCGTACGCTTTAACTTACCTGCGTCGCTTCTAAACCTTGGAGCGCCTGATGTGTCGCCTCGCTTCGCTTCTCGCTTAAAGCGAGCGCTTTCGTAAACACTGAGTTGAGCAGACTAAGACAAAATATTTGGAGTGCAAGTTCAGCAATGTGAAAAGAGAAAGCAGACATGGACATAAGGCTAGATTCACAAGTCATGTCTAAGAGAGAAAGTTTCAAGTATCGTAAGTCTGCAATCCAAGGAAATGTGGATTGACAATGATAACATGCATCGCATTGGAGGGGATGAAATAGAGGCTAGCATCCAGCGTCTTGTATGATAAGGATTTGCCGCCGAAACTTTAAGGTAAGTTTTACAAGGTGATGGTTAGACCGACTATGTGGTATGGGTGCGGAGTGCTGGCCAGTCAAGAATTCTCATATCCAGAAGATGAAAGTAGCATAAATGAGGATGTTGAGATGAATGTGCTGGCATACCAGGTTTGATAAGATTAGTGAAAATGTTAGGTTTATCTTCGGTCAACAATAGCATGCTAAAAATGTTGGTTTATATTTAGTCCACAATGGCATGTCAATTGTAAGAGTTGGAGGACGTAGTTTGATGTCACCAATGACATCAAGGGGAGGTCCTTACCTCTATAAATAGAAGCACTCTTTTATTTGTAGAAACCATCCAAAAAACATTACGATATATTATTGTGAGTAGAAAGTTAAGAGAGAAATTCTCTGAAGTGTAATTGGAAAATCTCATCTTCCTTTGTAAATAATAGAAAGACAATTGTTCTCTGGTGGACATAGGATTATTTTGATCCGAACCACGTTAAATCTTGTGTTCTTTCTTTTACGTTTCCGCTAACAATTGGTATCAGAGCGACAGGATTCTTTAACGATCCAAGGAGGAAGAACAAGCAAAGATGAGTTCCATGAAGTTTAAAATTGATAGATTCAGCGGACGCAACAACTTCAATATCTGAAAGATCTAGATGATAGCGTTACTGCGGAGGGAAGGTTCAATCTATGCTATTGATGGAAAGTATCCTAAGGATATATCAGCTCCCGATAAGGAGAAGATTGAAGGGCATGCATTGAGTGCAATCCAACTATCCCTTGCACCTAAGGTGCTTTGTGAAGTGAGTACAGGTACAGAAGACAAACAGTTATGAGAAAAGCTAGAAGGGCTATACCAAGACCGATCAGTGACAACAAGAATGTTGTTACAACGGCGTCTTCACACATTTAAGATGGGGTCGAGTACTTCGTTACAAGATCATTTAGATGCGTTCAATAAACTTGTCATGGACTTACAGATTGCGCGGATTAAAATAATGGAGGAGACGCTGCATGTGCTATGCTATTTTCATTGACTTCACAATATCGTGATATTGAGAATTAAATGATGTATAGCAAGGAGCCTATCAAGCCTGAGCAAGTGCGGCAGGCACTTAACTCTAGTGATGTGCGGAGGCACATCGAAGGAGACAAAGATGACCAGGCAAGTGGACTCTTTGTGAGAGGCCGGACTAGCCAACAGGGAAAGAGCAAATCAAAGTACAAATCAAAGTTTCGTGTGAACAAGAAGAATACAGGGTGTTGGGGTTGTGGCAAGAAGGGGCACTTTGAACGAGATTGCCTAATGTCAAAGTCTAAGGAAAAGGCGAGTGCATCTACAATTGAACAAGTACATAATTTTGATAATAATTATATACTAACAACATCGTGTAATAATAGTAATTATGGAAACAAATGGGTGTTAGACTCTGCTTGTACTCTGCATATGACACTCCGAAAAGACTGGTTTAGCAACTACGAGAAAAGTGGAGGAACCGTAGTAATGGGCAATAATGCAACTTGTGCAATAGTTGGCATTGGCTCAGTTCGAGTTCGCTGCCATGATGGAGTCGTGAGGACTATTGCACAAGTCCGTCATGTTCCTGATCCGAAGAAGAATTTGATCTCCTTGGACACTCTGGATGAACAAAGCTATAGGTACATGAGCGAAGCAGGAACTATGAAGGTGACTAAAGGTTCTTTAGTAATGCTGAAAGGCAAGCTGGAGAACGGCCTTTACACATTGGCCGGAAGCACCATTGTTGGCTCTACAAATGCATCTACAGTGCAGTTATCTAATGATGACAAGGCAAGATTATGGCACATGAGACTGGGTCATATGAGCGCACATGGACTGGAGATGTTGAGCAATCGTAACCTTTTGGAAGGTGAGAAAATCAACACACTTGACTTTTGTGAGCACTGAGTTCTAGGGAAGCAGAAGAAGGTGAGCTTCAGCACTAGCAAACACAAGACAAGAGGAGTACTAGACTACATCCATTCAGATTTATGGGGTCCTCTAAACTTCCATCGAAGGGCGGAAATAGGTATCTTCTCACTTTTATTGATGATTTCTCACGAAAAGTTTGGGTGCATTTTCTGAAGGCAAAAAGTGATGCTTTTGAAGCATTTAAAGAGTGGAAGATTTTGGTTGAAAATCAAATGGAGCGGAAAATCAAATATCTTCATATCGACAATGGCTTGGAGTTTTGCAATGAAGAGTTTAATAAATTATGCAAGGTTCATGGGATCGCAAGACATAGAACTGTCAGGCATACCCCACAGCAGAATGGAGTTGCCAGAGAATGAACAGAACTTTCTTGAAAAGGCTCGTTGTATGCTCATAAAAGGCAAAATGTCCAAAGTATTTTGGGCTGAAGCAGTTCACACTGCTGCTCATATTGTCAATCGATCTCCAGCATCGGCAATTAACTTTAAGACCCGAATGAGGTATGGTCAGGTGAACCCTCTAACTATTCATACTTACAAGCATTTGGATGTCCAGCTTATTATCATGTTAATGAAGGAAAGCTTGAACCAAAGGCTAAGAAGGCCATATTTGTAGGGTATGTGGATGGAGTAAAAAGGTACAAACTTTGGTATTTGTCTTTACTCAAATTTATAGTTAGTAGAGATGTAACCTTCAATGAATCCTCTATACTTGATCCCCGTAAAGTTTCCGTAGAGTTTACAAGAAACAAGAACAACGAGCAGGTGGAGCTTGCCAAGGAAAATGATCAAGAGACTCAGGTTAAAGATGAGTTAGAAGTTGTAGACCTTGAAGAACTTGTTGTCCATGAACCATACACAATTGCAAAAGGGAGGGAGAAGAGGCAGACATGAGAACCGGAATGCCTTATAAATCAAGCAAACTTGATTGAATATGCGTTCGTAGTTGCACAAGAAGAGATTAAGGATTTGGAGCCCTCCTCGTATATTGAAGCAACTTCTTGCAAGGATGTTGCACAATGGCGGTTAGCCATGACGGAAGAGATAGAGTCTCTTCACAAGAATCAAACATGGGTCTTAGTGAAAAGACAAAAGGGGAAGAGGACAGTTGGATGCAAGTGAATCTACAGAAAGAAAAGGAATTCCTGAAGTGGAAAATGCTAGGTTTAAGGCGAGATTGGTTGCAAAAGGTTTCAGTCAGAAGGAGGGAATTGACTACAATGAAATTTTCTCTCCAGTCGTGAAGCATAGCTCAATTCGCGTGCTACTAGCATTGGTTGCACAATTTGACTTGGAGCTTCAACAACTTGATGTCAAAACCGCTTTCTTACACGGTGATCTAGAAGAGACAATCTATATGGATCAGCCTGAAGGTTTCCTAGCTGAAGGAAAAGAAGATCATGTATGCCAACTAAAGAAGTCTTTGTATGGTTTGAAGCAATCCCCTAGACAGTGGTACAAAAGGTTTGATGCATTCATGACTACACATGAATTCTCAAGGAGTGCATTTGATAGCTGTGTGTCACAAGAAGATGTTTGGTAACTCAATGATTTATTTACTGTTGTATGTTGATGATATGCTTATTGCTGCTAACAACATTACAGAGATAAATGTTTTGAAGAAACTATTGAGTAAGGAATTTGAAATGAAGGATTTAGGAGCTGCAAAAAAATCCTTGGTATGGAGATTTCAAGAGAAAACGGTGTTGTACATCTTTCTCAGAAGAGGTATATTGCAAACGATTCTCGAGAGATTCAATATGCATACGTGCAAGCCTATAAGTACACCATTAGCTCCTCATTCTAAACTTTCAGAGTTACAAATGCCTCAGTCAGAGGATGAGGTGGAGCATATGTCAAAGATTCCTTATGCCAGTGCAGTTGGTAGCATTATGTATGCTATGGTATGCACACGTCCAGATATTGCTCAATCTGTAAGTTTGGTAAGTAGATATATGTCCAGCCCAGGAAAGAGGCATTGGGAAACTGTCAAGTGGATATTGAGATATCTCAAGGGAGCTTCTGGTGTTGGTCTGACTTTTCGAAAAAGTGGTGGAGGTATTTTAATTCTCGTTTATGTGGATTCTGACTATACAGGAGATCTTGACAGAAGAAGGTCCACAACTGGATACATCTTTTATCCTCATTGGCAGTGCCTTTAATTGGATGTCGAATCTGCAGTCGATTGTCGCTTTGTCTACGACAGAAGCAGAATACATGGCAGCAGCGAAGGCGGTGAGGGAAGCTATCTGGTTAAAAGGTTTAGTAGCGGAATTGAGTTTGGTTCAACTGGAATCAACTCTTAGATGTGATAGTCAAAGTACTATTCATCTAATGAAAAATCAAAGATTTCATGAGCGCACTAAACACATTGATGTCAGATTTCATTTCCTTCGAGATGTTGTTGAAGAGGGAACTATCAAGGTCGTGAAGGTTATCACGGACGATAATGCTGCAGATATGCTGACCAAGATAGTCCCGCTCGCTAAGTTTGCACACTACAAAGACTTGGCGGCGGTGTGCATCAACTGATGCAGCTCCGAAGAGAACAGTTGTTAGGTGGAGGTGGTATATTCAACCATGGTTTGATTCTTCTTGTTTCTTACAACGGATTGCCCGGTAAGCTTAGAAGTTTTGGCCAGAGTTGCTCACATACACGCCCGAAACGCAAACCAAGGTGGAGAATGAAAATGTTGGTTTATGTCTAGTCAACAATGGCATGTTGAAAATGTTGGTTTATATTTAGTCAACAATGGCATGCCAATTGGAAGAGTTGGTGGAAAGAGTTAGCATAAATGTTAGGAGGAAGCTTCCTCCTTTGATGTCACCCATGACATCAAGAGAAGGTCCTCACCTCTATAAATAGATGCACTTTTTCATTTGTAGAAACCATCCCAAAAACAATACAATATATTGTTGTGAGTAGAGAGTTAAAAAAGAAATTCTCTTAAGTGTAATTGGGAAATCTCCCCTTCCTTCGTAAATAATAGAAAGGCAATTGTTCTCTGGTGGACGTAAGATTATTTTGATCCGAACCACGTTAAATCTTGTGTTCTTTCTTCTACGTTTCCGCTAACAATTAGGAATGAAGATATTCTAGAAGGTGGAGTGGCCCCATGGAGGACAAGATGCGCGAAGCAAGGCTGATATGGTTCGGGCAGTGTTGTGAAGAGCGTGAAGCAAAGAAGCGACAACCCCCATTTCGCCTAAAGCAAGAAGCGAAAAGCGAAGCGCTCACTTTTATGAAATGAAGCGGAATTTTTAAAAAAAAATTAAATAAATACTTCATAGAGGAAGGTAGTAATTCTCCGCTAAAAACGGGGTAGAGATAGAAGAACCCAAATTGGCATCAATTCTGAGAAAGAACCGAAGGTTAAAAAAACATTTGCCGGCATTTCACTACTATTTGGATATTTAAACAGTAAAAGAAGGAGGAAAATCAGAACATACCTGTTGCTGTTGAAGAAGAAGAAGTCGACCAGTGTCCTCTGCTTTAAAACCCTAGTCGCATTTGTTCGTTTAATGAAAGACCAGACATCTCGTTTTTAATAAAATAGGGGTGGGTCTGTTCTAAAACACAGAAGGTCACTTCCTTCGCATCGCATCGCTTTCCCGCTTCTCGCTTTTTAGTGGGAAGCGATCGCTTTTCTACACCTGAGTCGCTTTACCCGGCTGAAGCATGCACCTTCTCGCTCCACTTCGCTTCTCGCTTTAAGCAAGGAAGTGGGCGCTATTTTAAACACTGGGTTCGGGCACATGAAGAGGAGAAGCCCAGATGCCCTAATGAGTAGATGCGAGCGATTGGCTTTGATGGGTAGGAATAGAGGTAAAGGGAGATCTAAGTAGTAATGGGGGTGATCAAGTAGGACATGGTGCAACTTGAGGTTACTGAGGACATGACCCTCGATATAGAGGGTGGGTATGGAGGTCAAGAATTAGGGTAGAAGGTTAATAGGTAGTCGAACGTATTTTGGTTCTATACAGATAGTTTTAGGGTTAGTCTGGTAGTTTTTCTTGTCCTAGATTGCTAGTAGTTCACGTTGTTTTCCTATTATCTTTCGCCCGATTTCTTAGCATTCTATTATTATTAGAGCTTGTCGCTACTATTGCCTTTTGTTGTTATTATCTTGGCCCTCTTAGTCTCTCTACCTTCTCAAAGTAGGGGTAAGATCTGCCTACATACTATCCTCCATAAACCCCACTTATGGGATTCCACTAGGTTGTTGTTATTGTATGAACATTCAAATATAGGTATAAAAAATATCTGAATCTAAATGAGGAACTTGCAAATTATGCACCAGATCTCAAGCTTAAGTTTTTTGGGTCAAAAAACTCTTGCTTTTTCTCTTGGCGTAAAAAAACATTGAATCTTCTGTCAATGTTCTTTTATAATTCCTCTAATTATTATTAGGATTAACAAAAGGAAGTTTAACATGCACTTCAAAGTGGCGGATTACCATTCATAACAGTGGAGATAAAAGGAGCTGATGAAAGTGATACCGGCATATGCAATGATGTTTCTATTGCTTTTCAAAGGCAATTTGGCAAAAATGAGAATGACAGGATCTGTCACACAGATAAAAATCCAACACAATAGAATAATCTCGTGCTAATTCCTCTGTGGATCATTACTTTTTCTTCTCAAATTTCATTGACTATTATACAACACCAGAATCTCTCGTCAAAACAACAAGATGGGCATTATGTTTAAACTTAAGTTCTAAAGAAGCTTTCAAACGGTTGAGAAAAAAGAGTACCTTGTGGGCAAGACCACTGTGAAAAAGCTTTCCAGTTACATGGAGTTTCCAAGGTATACTGCCACCAGTACCAATGCATGGCTGTTTATCTGCTGTGTCGATCCAGAATCTATGTAGAGGAAGAAATACTACAAATAAAATCACTATTTCTCTGCAATGAATCTTGATACCTTAGCAAACAGTTACTTACAGAGGGCCTTGCTTTAACTTGTCAAGCAATCCATCCTTCACTAATGCATCCACACCAACCCCAGGGATAGATGAGTTCTCTTCGCTGGCTATGAAAACAGCAACTACCGTGGATTTCAACTGTGGTTTTGTCTCTCCAAGCCGCCTCATAAGCTCTGCAACAAGAGCCACATGACCTAAACAATCAGTAGTTCCACGTCCCCGAAGTTTATCACCATCAATGCTCAATGAAAAAGGATCAAAATCCTGCATACAAAATTGTTTTACCATTATATGCGAGACCATTAGTATTGCTGACTTATAAGGGAGCATAATTTACAACAAATTGTTAATTTGTGGAAGTAACACAGTATTACTCGGTCAATCTGCTCTTCAATCATAATATTAGTATTTTCTTCCACTAGAGTAAATATAATAAAAAAACACTTCATATAAGAGAAATTAACATCTTTATAGGCACTATTAGGTATCCAACAACAACCTAGTATATTCCCACAAAGTGGGGTCTGGGGAGAGTAATATGTAGACAGACCTTACCTCTGCCCACAGGGCAGAGAGGCTGTTTCCAATCGACCCTCGGCGCAGTAGAAAGAAAGGCAAACAAAAACAGCATTAGTTACACCAGCATACATCGCATAAATAATTAGCTAGATATACGAGACATACGTACCATAAATAAACCGGCATGCAATAATATTAAAACAGTAACTACCAGAAATGACTACCATAAGAGAACGCAAACTAATTCGGCCCTACCGCACCTCGCCCACCCCGGGAAAGGAGTACGAAAAATCTAGTAGCCCAAATCTAGGAGCCCCTACCCTACAACCCTGATACTAGACCTCCGGACTTTCCTATCAAGGGTCATGTCCTCGGAAAATCCGCATCCTGGCCATGTCTTGCCTAATTACCTCTCCCCGGTATCTCTTAGGCCTCCCTCTGCCTCGCCTCACACCGACCACCGCTAGCCGCTCACAGCTCCTCACCGGGGCATCGGGGCTTCTTCCCCGCACATGCCCGAACCACCGAAGCCTCGCCTCTCACATCTTCTCGTCCACTGCGGCCACCCCCACCTTCTCCCGAATAACTCTGTTCCTAATCTTATCTAACCTGGTGAGCCCGCACATACACCTGAGCATCCTCATCTCCGCAACCTTCATCCTCTGAACATGAGATTTTTTCATCGGCCAACACTCCGTCCCATATAGCATGGCAGGTCTAACCACAGCTCTATAAAACTTTCCCTTGAGTTTCTGTGGCACTATCTTATCACACAGGACCCCTGATGCAAACCTCCACTTCGACCACCCCGCTGCTATACGGTGAGTGACATCCCCGTCTATCTCTCCGTCCCCCTGAATCACCGATCCAAGGTATCTGAAACTATCCCTCTTGGCTATGGTCTGAGATCCAATCATCACGCTCCCTCCCACTTCGCTCGGATCAGCGCTAAACTTGCACTCCAGATATTCTGTTTTAGACCTACTTAGTTTGAAGCCCTTAGACTCGAGAGTCTGTCTCCATTCCTCAAGCCTCCTTAACACCGACCCTCGTCTCGTCTACCAGGACTATGTCATCAGCAAATAGCATACACCAAGGCACGTCCCCTTGAATATGCCGCGTCAAAGCATCCATCATCAAGGCAAACAAGAGAGGGCCAAGCGCAGATCCTTGATGGAGCCCCATAACCACCGGGAAATAGTCTGAGTCGCCACCCACTATCCTGACCCTAGACTTAGCTCCATCGTACATGTCGTTGATTATTCTGATGTAGGCTTCCGGCACGCTCTTAGCCTCCAGACACCTCCATAGCACCTCCCTAGGGACCTTGTCATACGCCTTCTCCAAGTCGATAAACACCATGTGCAGGCCCTTCTTCATATCCCTGAACTGTTCCACCAATCTCCTGACAAGGTGGATAGCTTATGTAGTGGACCGACCCGGCATGAAACCGAACTGGTTCACGGAAATAGATGTCGACTCCCTCACCCTGGCCTCGATCACCCGCTCCCAGACCTTCATGGTGTGGCTTATTAATTTGATGCCCCTATAGTTGTTGCAACACTGGATATCCCCTTTGTTCTTATACAAGGGCACCACTGTACTCCACCTCCACTCCTCCGGCATCCTTTTGGTCCTGAAGATCGCATTGAACAACCTGGTGAGCCACTCCACTCCTGGCTTACCCATACATTTCCAGAACTCCACCGAGATTTCGTCCGGCCCGGTCGCTCGACCTCTCCTCATCCTACGCAAAGCCCCCACGACCTATTCCACCCTAATGCGTCTGCGGTGCCCTAGGTCTCTACGACGCTCTGAATGCCCCAGCTCCCCTAGTTCTATACTTTGGTCCCCCTCCTCATTAAGAAGGTCTCGGAAGTACGCCTGCCATCTCTGTTTAACTTGAGACTCCCCCATCAGGACTCTACCATCCTCATCCTTTGATGCACTATTAGGTATCCAGTCATATATAAATATAAAGCAATGAAAGAACAAGTTAACAGCAGAAGAAAAAAAATACATCATCAAAAGCAACCAACTTTACAGAGTACATCCAAAATAAATTAAACATTAACATACCCAATCACAAGGGTTAGCAGTGACAACATCCATATGCATACCAACAAAAGACAAGATATTTCCAGGCTGTGTACCCGGGTACTCCACAATAAGATTACCCCTTTTAGGCTTATAAGTAACATGATTGATGACAAGTGGGCCGCCGCCGGTGGTGGTGCTATAAGGAAGAAGGGTATCAAGAACGTGATTCACAATCCTGTCTTCCTCCGGGATTAGCTCCGGTGGGTTGTTCTGTACATACTTGGACTCACCAATTAATTTCCTCAAAAGGGTAATGAATGATTCTTTGTTCAGATCACCCAAGGTCTGCTTTACAGTAGCCATGGTAAGTTGATGCCTTAGTTTTTGGAACGGGGCAAACCTAGGAAGGAATTTTGAGGAGTTCCACGTTTCAACTAAACCTATTCCATTTGACGTTTTTCAGCCTTAAGATCATACTATTCTGTACTAGAATTGTCATTTAATTATTCTTTCTAATTTTTAGGACTTTCAAATTTAATTATTAAGTATTTTTTATTTGAACTATGTAAAAATTTCTAAAATATAAAATTTCGAAGTCGAATACAATATTACCAAATCGACTAAACCAATTACTATCTGATTTCCCATTTTGATTATCGTACGTTTTTGTGTACGTTTTCGTTAGTGTTTATGTGACTTTCTTTTTTTAATTTCTATTGTAGGTTTTTTCTTACATTTGTTTTTTCTTTGTTCCAAGAATATTAGTATTCAAGACTCATTAATGCATTAGTCTATATTTTATGATTTATTTATTTTCATTTTGTCATGTATTTAATTTGTTTTCTTATTTTAGTCGTCTATTACTATTTTAAATTTAGTCCCACATTTTATTACTTTTAATTCAATCAATTACAATACTAACTCAATAAATCAGGCAAAAAATGAATAAGAGAACTTTTGGGTAAGCTTATAAATTATAAGTTAATTTTACTCAATATTCATCTAATTAGTCTATATAATCAGTAAAATCTTAGTATTTACCTTACACATGTATAAAATAAAAAATTTATTTTTAATAAAAGTCGTGTATATTCTTTGTCAGTTTGTCTCACTAAATAGGAATAAAATATGATGTATTATTAAATCAGTCACGTAAATGAAGTACTTTAGAAATAAAATCAAATGACGTCTGCACCTTTCAATAAAATATTACTCCTACGATATTTTTTGTACAATAAAGCAACTAATGAGAACAAAAGGGAAAAAAGAACCACTATACTGGATTTAAACCTCGAAACACAATGGTTAGTATTTGTCGAGTTGGGATGTCTAATATGATTACTAAAATATGATTAGAATAAGGATACACGTTTTAACACTCTAATAGATTAAGTAGATTATGGATAAAAACCTTTTCAACTATTGTTAAAGCATAATATGACATAAACACATGTATACCTAGCTTGAAACGACATCTTTGCCCATAAATAAACATTACTCCTATAATTAATATATGATTATTTATTTGTTTCTGGAACTTGTATTTTTTGTTAATCTTTATTTTATAACATATACATTAACTCAAATCCTCCACCACAGCTATACCTCAAATCAATACAATGGAATATCACTATAATTATGAAACTTCACAGTTAAAACTATACAATGAGACCAATCAAAGTGTACCATAAAGCAACAGTATACCAATATAAACCAACAGAGTGATATAGTAGAACAATAAAGCAATTAATAACACCAATAGAGAAGTAATATTTAACAAGAAGCAATTGTACATGGAAGCATCAATAAGCAAGTAGCAAGTAAGACAAGAGAGCAATATATAGGGAAACAGGGCAAAGGAAAAGGCTAAACAAGTAATTTGGCGAATCATAGGTGCTCGTCACCACACCTATACACCATACACATGATATTTCACATAGCAAACAAATCGGGGATCCCTAATCCCTCACGTCAAGGTTAGACCAAACACTTACCTCAAGCCACATATTTCAAAGCTCAATCATCGCGTTACCTCTCGAATCCACCACCAATCCACTTGTATCTAGCCATAATTAACTTAATAACATCAATAACAACAACAACAACAACAACTACCCAGTATGTTCCCACCAAGTGGGGTCTGGGGAGGGTAATACGTACACAGGCCTTACCCCTACCCGAAAGGGTAGAGAGGCTGTTTCCGGCCGACCCTCGGCTCAGAATTAATAACATCAATAAACGCTAAAGAAACAAATTCCAATTCATAATTATAGATTTCTCGATATTTTTCCCAAAAAGCCAAAAATAGACATCGGGCCCGCTTGGTCAAAACTTGAAATTCGGATCAAAACCCGATTACCCATTGACCCCGAGCGAGGATATACAATTGGTTCTGAAATTCGAACTCAATTTGAGGTCAAAATCCCCAAATTTTGAAATTCCCAAATTCTAACAAAAATACTCAATCCCACCATGAAAAACCCTAGATTCTAGGATGAAATAGATTGAAAGAACTAAGTTAAGAATCATTTACCTATGATTTGGAAAAGAAGTAGTCTTTAAAAAATCGCCTCTTGAACTTCAAGTTTTAAAAATTTGGGAAATGAATGAAAAATCTCGTCCATGACCCTTTTACTCAGCTGCAGGCGTCGCAATTGCGACTTGATGCGAACCCTTCGCATTCTACTACCTTCGCAAATGCGAAGTCTAGTCGTAAATGCAAACAATGGACTTTAGCAAATACGGCCTTTTCCTTCTCAATTGCGAAGTACCTAGTTCCCTCCCTTGTTTGGAAATGCGGATATTCTTCGCAAATGCGAGGCTCACATTTGCGAGATCTGCAGAGCTGAACACACTAGTAGGTTTTTCTTAAGTCCAAAACACTCTGTAACTTATCCAAAACTCACCCCGAGCCCTCGAGGCTCCAAATCAAACATGCACACAAGTCTTAAAATATTATACAAACTTGCTCATACGATCAAATCATCAAAATAACGCCTAGAACTACGAATTTAGCACCAAATTGCATGAAATTTTCAAGATAGTTTCAAAACTTCTAATTTTTTAACCAAAGGTCCGAATCACGTCAAATAAACTCCAGTTTTTACCAAATTCCACAAACATGACTTAAATATCATATTAAACTTATACTGGGCTCGGAACCAAAGTACGGTATACCAACTAGATCACGCATTAGTCAATTTCTTTAAATCCTTATAATTCCAATTTAACAATTTTCATTAAAAATCATTTCTCGGGCTAGGGTGTCACGACCCAAACCCTGGTCGTGATGGCGCCCAACACAATGCTAGGCAAGCCCGACCATATTATCCCTTAAACCAGCCAGTTATTAATCAAATTAAACTTAAACAGAGTAAATGATCATATCAGGTGATAAACGAAATATAAAACATACAGAATACGGTCCCAACCATATCGTGGTGTCACGAGACTGAGCCTCTATAGAATAGCATCGTACTACAACCAAGTCTAGGCAATTAGGAAATCAGCAAGATGATAAAGAAGGAGAAAACAAGCTCTGCGGACGCCGGTAGCTACCTCGTAATCTCCGCAAAAGTAGACAAGGATCAGCAGCTACAATGTCTCAACTACTCTCGGGCACCTGTGGATCTGCACAGAAAGTGCAGGGGAGTGGGGTGAGTATATTTCAACTCAGTGAGTAACAATAATAAATAATAACTGAAGGTAAGAACTCCTGTGCTATCACTTAGCAGTTCTAAGGCAACTCTCACAGGTACGTCATCACTATAGTAGTACTCTAACCTCCAATCTACGTTTATCTCTACAAGATTCTACACTGAACCAACCCTCACTCGTACCCCTACGGTGTACGGCCATCTCAACATATAAAGACACATACCTATGTCTATAATGTATAAGTAATTAGGTAGATAGTAGGATATGATTAAGTATAATGTTGCGGCGTGCAGCCCGCTCCAATACATATACCGCTGCGGCGCGCAGCCCGCTCCATTTAACGTCGACGGCGCTCACTGGGGGTGTATACGGACTTCGGAGGGGCTCCCTAGGCCCAAGCACTATCATACTGCGGCGTGCAGCCCGATCCACACATGTATTACTGCGGCGTGCAGTCCGATCCAATATTTATATGTATATATATTTATATTGCTGCGGCGCGCAGCCCGATCCCATAATATACCAGTGCTCACTGAGAATGTGTGCAGACTCAGACTCCGAAGGGGCTCCTACAGCCCAAGCGCAATAATACTGTGGCGTGCAGTCCGTCCCATATGTATATTACATGTATATTACATGTAAATTACGGCGGCGTGCAGTCCGATCCAATATATATACTGCTGCGGTGTGCAGACCGATCCAATATAGGTATATATATATATATAATACCTCATAACGGGCCCTCGACCCTGTCTCAGTCAATATAGACTTGGCCTTTCAGGCCCACTCAGCTAGAACAGGGAATTCCACCCTAGATAATCTCTCTCGATGTACACATCTAGTACGGGCTCATATTATGCTATACAGCTAGAGCTACGGCTGAGTGTATGTTTCCGACATGATATAAGGGTCACCTAGCTCTATAGGTTCCCTAATGCTCTACAGATCGGCACAAGGACCCAAACATGGCTATTAGCCCAATTACACAGTTATAATCTCATTAACAGTCATAATACACAATCTACTATAAGACGGGAATGACCAAGTCCAAGTCTCCAAGCACAATGTCACCACGCCCGCCTCAAGACGCGTGTTTCATCTCAATATAGCACTGTGAAGTGCTAGTACGAGGTTTCAAACCCTCGGTACATTATTTACTACTACCACTCACCTCGAACCGGTAGAAGCTTCAATCCGCCTTGCGCTTGCCTCGCAAATCAATCTCCTCGGGTGCCAAATCTGCTCAAAATCATAGAGAATGCATCAATATACGCTAATTTCACGAAATTCATTCGAAATAACCCAATTTATATCAAAACCCACAAGTTGTCAAAACCCGACTTTTGGTACACTTGTCAAAAAATTACAAAAATTACATATTCGGAATCCTCATCTCGATACGAGTCTAGGCATATAAAATTTACCAAAATCGGACTCCATTTGCCCACTCAAATCGGTGTTTTTCTTTAATTTAGGCCTAGGGCTCAAACCCACCTTTAATCTTCCATTTACAGGGATTTAACCAAGGATTTCATGTTAAAATGATGTAATTAAGCCACAAAACTTACCTCCAACGATAACTCGATGTTCTCCCAGCAATAACTCGCCCAAATCGCCCAATTCGCCTTCAAGAACCGAGCCCCAAATGTTTTGCAACTTATGAAATTTTAACCCTTCCGTTATTTTTAACACAGGCGCGATTTCCGCTTCTGCGGACCAAAATCCGCCTCTGCGAGGCCGCCTCTGCGACCAAATGGTCGCTTCTGCGAAAACACTCCTAGCCGCCCAGCTCCGCTTCTGCGGCCCATGTCTCGCTCCCGCGAGACCGCTCCTGCGAATCGCCTTCCGCTCCTGCGAGCCTTACCGCTTCTGCGCATCAGAGTCCGCTCCTGCGGACTCGCTTAGGCGACAAGTCTTCCGCTTCTGCGGATCCTCCCATAACGAGCCCAGACCGCTTCTGCGGTCTTTCCTTCCGCACCTGCGGTGCCGCCCTTGCAGACCAGGATCCGCCTCGGCGAACCCCAGCGCTTCTGCGCTCATTTTCCGCTCCTGCGGGCTCGCTCCTGCGCCCCCATTTCCGCAGGAGCAAAAACAACAGAACTAGAACTCTTCAAACCTGCAATTTCCATGTTTTTCTCCCGATTAACTATCCGAAAACACCCCGAGGCCCCGGGACCTCATCCAAACACACCAACACATCTTAATACCTTATTCGAACTTGCTCCAATCCTCAAAACACGTCTAATAACATCAAAACCCATAATTCACATCGAATTCAAGCCTAAATTCCTTAAAACATTCCGAATTACACAATCAATCAAAAACCCGGTCAAACGACCTCCGAATGACCTGAAATTTTACAGGCACATCCAAAATCACCTAACGGAGCTACTGCAACTGTCGGAATTCCATTCCGACCCCCGGATCAAAATCTCACCTATCGATCAGATTTCGCCAAAATTCAACCTTAGCCAATTCAAGCCTATTTCTACACCGGGCCTCCGAATTCAATTCCGATCGCTCCCCTAAGTCACAATTCACCTCCTGGAACTAACCGAATCATCAGAATTCGATTCCGAGCTCTCTAACTAAATAGTCAACTCCGGGTTGACTTTTCTTATTCAAGCTTCCTCCAAAAAGGCTATATGCCTCATTTCCAATTTAATTCACTCCTAACTCCCCCGATAGACTCTAACACTGATATAAAAGCATGAATTATGTAATTACAACACAACGGGGTGGTAATTCCCGTAACGACGGGCCGGGTCGTCACATTCTCCCCTTCTTAAGCAAATGCTCGTCCTCGAGCGGGTCAAGAAACATACCTGAAGTCTCAAATAGCTGAGGGTATCTGCTCCGCATCTCCAGCTCAACCTCCCAAGTAGCCTCCTCCACGGGTCGACCTCTCCACCTGAACCTTAACTGATGCAATCTCCTTCGACCTCAACTTCCTTACTTGGCGACCCAAAATAGCAATAGGCTCCACATCATAGGATAGATCACCATCGAGCTGAATGGTACTAAAGTCTAATACATGGGACGGATCTCCAATGTACTTCCGGAGCATAGACACATGGAATACTGGATGAATGCTGGATAAGTTGGGTGGCAAGGATAACTCATATGCCACCTCTCCAACTCTCCTGAGTATCTCAAAAGGACCAATATACCTGGGACTCAACTTCCCTTTCCTCCCGAACCTCATGACACCCTTCATGGGTGAAACCTTCAACAATACTCTATCACCAACCATGAAAGACAACTCTCGAACCCTACGGTCTGCATAACTCTTCTGGCGAGACTGTGCTGTGCGAAGCCTCTCCTGGATCAACTTTGCTCTATCCGGAGCATCCTGAACTAACTCAGTCCCTATCAATCTATCCTCACCAGGCTCAAACCATCCGACGGGAGATCTACACCGTCTGCCATACAATGCCTCATACGGGGCCATCTGAATACTCGACTGGTAGCTGTTGTTGTAGGCAAACTCGGCAAGTGGCAAAACTCATCCCATGAACCACCAAAGTCAATCACACATGCCCGCAACATATCCTCCAGGATCTGAATAGTGCGCTCAGACTGTCCGTCTGTCTGGGGGTGAAATGCTGTACTCAACTCAACCCTCGTACCCATCTCTCGCTGAAATGCTCTCCAAAATTGAGAAGTGAACTGAGTGCCTCTGTCAGATATAATAGACACTGGGACCCCATGCAACCCGACAATCTCCCGAATAAAGATCGCTGCCAACCGCTCCGATGAGTAAGTAGTACTAACTGGGATGAAATGTGCGGACTTAGTCAGCCGATCAACAATCACCCATACAGAATCAAACTTCCTCGCTGTCCGAGGGAGCCCAATAACAAAATCCATGGTGATCCTCTCCCATTTCCACTCGGGAATAACCATACGCTGAAGAACACCGCCCGGTCTCGGATGCTCATATTTGACCTGCTGGCAATTGAGGCACTTAGCTACATGCCTAACAATATCCATCTTCATTCTCCTCCACCGGTAGTGTTGTCTCAAGTCTTGGTACATCTTTGCGGCACCTGGGTGAATAGAGTACCGCGAACTGTGTGCCTCCTCAAGTATTAACTCCCGCAAACCATCAACATTGGGCACGCATATACGGCCCTGTATCCTCAGAACACCATCACTGTCGATAGTCACATCTCTAACATCATTATGTTTCACTCTGTCTTTAAGGACAAGCAAATGTGGGTCATCATACTGTCGCTCCCTGATGCGATCATATAAGGAAGATCGAGAAACAACACAAGCCAACACCCGACGACTCGGCTCCGAAATATCTAATCTCACTAGCCGATTGGCTAGGGCCTGTACATCATAAGCAAATGGCCTCTCCCCAACTGGGATGAAAGCTAGGCTGCCCATGCTAACCGCCTTCCGACTCAAGGCGTCGGCCACCACATTGGCCTTCCCCGGATGATACAAAATAGTGATGTCATAATCCTTAAGCAACTCCAACCACCTCCGCTGTCTCAAATTAAGGTCCTTCTATCTGAATAAGTGCTGAAGGCTGCGATGATTCGTGTACACCTCGCAGGAGACACCGTACAGGTAATGCCTCCAAATCTTCAAAGCATGAACTATGGCTGCTAGCTCCAAATCATGAACGGGGTAGTTCTTCTCGTGGGGCTTCAACTGACGAGAAGCATAAGCAATGACCCTACCCTCCTGCATCAACACACAACCAATGCCAACTCCTGAGGCATCACAATATACAGTATAAGAATCTGAAGCTGTCGGTAGAATCAAGACTGGTGCTGTGGTCAGTGCTGTCTTGAGCTTCTGAAAGCTCTCCTCGCACTCCTCGGACCATAAGAAAGGAACACCCTTCTAAGTCAATCTAGTCAAGGGTGAAGCAATAGAAGAGAACCCCGAAACGAATTGGCGATAATATCCTGCCAATCCCAGAAAGCTACGGATCTCAGTAACTGAGGTGGGTCTGGGCCAACTCTGCACTGCCTCGACCTTCCTCGGATCTACCTGAATACCATCACAGGACACCACGTGCCCTAAGAATGCCACGGACTCAAGCCAAAACTCACATTTGGAGAACTTGGCATACAGCTTCTCCTCTCTCAACCTCTGCAACACAATACTCAAGTGCCGAGCATGCTCCTCCTGGCTACGAGAGTAGACTAGTATGTCATCAATGAATACGATCACAAATGAATCAAGATACGGCCTGAATACACTGTTCATCGGATGCATAAATGCTGCTGGGGCGTTGGTCAGCCCAAAAGACATCACAAGGAACTCATAGTGACCATATCTGGTCCGGAATGCACCCGCGAGGGAGCGAGGGAGTTTTTCCAATCAAAGGACAATCGAAACGGGATTTATTTAATTAATTCAGAGTCGCCACTTGGGAGATTTAGGGCGTCCCAAGTCACCGGTTGAATCCCGAATCGAGGAAAAGAATGACTCTGTTTAACAGTCTGCGAACCAGAAATCCGGATAAGGAATTCAGTTAACCCGGGAGAAGGTGTTAGGCATTCCCGAGTTCCGTGGTTCTAGCACGGTCGCTCAACTGTTGTATTTGGCTTATTTATCTAATTTATACCATGTTTTAACGTATGTGTAGATTTTAACGTTTAACTGCTTTTAATATTATTATTCATTATTTTAATAAAAAGAATTACAACATCATCAAAATGCATCTCAAACCACGTCACAATCAATGTACCCGTGAGTATCGACACATTTCGACTTTGTTGAGATTTGGATATGGGTCACATAAATGTGCACCCGAATTTTTGAGAGTAACATTATTAACTAGCGCGCCTAAAGCAATTTCGCGTTTGTAATTTGCGATGGCCGAGGATTTTAGCTAAATGGCACACCTCGGAGTTCTAAGGATAAACGGGATTAATTTAACTGGACCGACCGATGTCCACCCCTACAACGTAGAGTTGCAAAAAGTCCCACAAGGAAAAGAATCAAATAGAATTACTATTTACTACTTTGAATCTACGTCTACTAAAAATTCCTCTTCTTAGTTTTTTTTTGTTTTCCAAACGTGCGGCGTCATTGTTGTGTCTAGCACATTAATGTATTTTAGTTACCGGCCTCTTGACAAGTTTACTACAGTAGCCTCACATTTATTAATCTTTTCACGCCAATCCAATAAAAAGAATGTTAATTAATCTATATACAACATCACAACTATGTCACGGGAACCGTACCCGTAGCTATGACAATTTATTTGATTAACGCTCCTAAATGTTCACCTACCCGGATATGGCCGGCCGAAAAATGCTACTAACGGGATCTACCACAAAAATAGTAAATGGTGAGACATTTAAAGTTCAATTTCTCTTTAGTTTCGATTAAGATCCATTCCCTCATCCCAACAATAACAAATTTTCTTAAATAACTTATGATTCCAATGTCTAACCGCGATTCACTAATGTATTCAATGTAAGAAAAAATCACAAACAAAAAATTGACTTCAATGTATTCAAGTGATTTGAGTAAACCTTAACTGACTAATGACAATTAAAGAAAAATATGATATCACTGAAGCTCAAACATACTAGCTCTAAATTAACTTTAAATCTACAAAAATAATCCATTAAACTTACGGGTCAGACACAATTAACTTCTATTCAATGGTTTCTATTACATATGTGACTAAATTAATACTTTATACCTTAATACCAATCGACACCAAAATAATAGTGAAGCCTTTAATATATATCTTTTAACTAAAGAGTGCAACAAGGAATTTAAAGACTTTCCTAGCCATCGAACCAACCAAATCCAATACGAGCTAATATATAAAATAAATAGCAAATACGAAAACATCCTTAAATCAGAGCAGTAAAACAATAATCCAAATTAGCAACGAAACCAACTAAAACTAAGAAGAAAATGACATTTTTATTAGGAGGAAAGATCTCCATTTTTTCTTCAACCAAAACACTTCACAAGTAGTGTTACATACTTAGCTCAAGGATGTGTACCTGGGATAAGAAAAGGAACAAAGAAGAGAGTGAGGAGCAGTAGTCTCAGCAGTAACAGCAGCAATTCAAGATCGACTTTTGAACTTAAGAATTTGAAGTAAACAGTCCAGAATTCAGCTACAAGTTCGCAGCACTTTTGGCAAATGTTAAACTCGAATCCAATGAAATATTCAACCCAAAACAGACTCCAAAATCCAAGATTATAGTTCAATGAACCAAAAAAAACCCAGTTTCAAACAATCTTGACCAAATCGACACCCGAACCAAACTCAAACCACTTGAAAGAGTTTCCGATTGAAGAGAAAAATGGAAAGATCCTCTAAAATAATTTCTAATAGAATAGTAACCAATTCTCTTAAACTCTCTGTCTACTGTCTCCCTCTTTTTCCAGTGTTTTTTTTTTTTATCTTCTCTGTTGAGACTCTCCAATTATCCCTCTTATTCTCTCTGTCCTCCTTTTCTCTACTGTGTCTCCCCGTATTTATATCCAAATCTTTCAGCATTTGTAGCCCAAAACTACCCTGCCAGCTCTTAAAAATTATTATTTAAATCATCTCTACCCATGATATTCCCTTACAGCCCCAATACTATGTGTCTTTTCTTTATTTAATTCAAAAGTTATGGATGGGATATTTTAATTACTTCTTTTAACCCATCCACATACCACTATGTTTTGTTCCCCACTTTTATTAAACAATTCCTTAAGCAATCCTTAAAGACTTTCTAATCAATTTCAACCAAACAAAACCCATGCTCAATGGCTAAACATTGAACTTATCTGAATATAAGCCTTAATGACAACCATCACAACTCACAAAATAGTAAAACAAACAATATCCATGTCACAACCAAATTTCAATTCAAACAGCAGGATATCAACTCACAAACATACTACAATGATTACTAATAAATCCAACATTCCAATTCACTCGCAATCAATTCAAACAAGCATACGAGCAGTCATAGAACTTAAACAACAAATCATGAAAATATGTGTTGCGGATTCAAACTCGTTCAAACAGTTCTAAGGTTCAAATAAATCATACTTTTCGACTCGAGAGAAACTTTTAACCCAAGAGATACTTCAATACCGTAAAATGTTGAGGTGTTCTATGCAAAGAAAATGAACATTCAATTGAACTTTCGTTAACCGAACATGCTCGAGGCAAATCAGAATAGTAAATACATGATTCCAAACAACATGACAGATATAGTTTATGATCTTTTTTTAAGAGATTTCAACAAAATAGTTCGGCTAACAAGCAATCGACACACCAAGTAAACGGGAATCAAGAGGAAGTTAAACATAAAACGAATATTCTCAAATTCGATCCATCCGAAGCAAATTCGAATAACAAAGAAAAATGATATGGAAACAAACCTGTTAAGCCAATGAATAACGAACCAGTTAGATGAGTTCGAATTCGATTAGAGAAGAAATGAATATACAAGCTTTGGACTGGAGGAAATGCGGCTGCCGTTGTTTATGGATTTCCGGTGGAACCGAGGTGGAGCTCGACGGGGCGTGGTCCGGTCGATAGCAGGGGCTGGTGCGTGGCTGGTGGGATGAGCAGTGGTCCTTGGTGATGAAAGGGATTGAAGCAGAGGCGGCGGCTCCTGGTGATGGGAGCGGCGGCCGTCTTCTCTTGGAGCGGGGCGTCTGGGTATAGTTCAGCTATCCTTCTCTTTAGTTGTCTCAGCGGCTATGGAGGTTCAGGGGTTGCCGGCGAGTTGTGGGCGTGGAGGAGGCAGCGGCGGAATGGGGGCAGCTTCTCTTTCTCCTTCAAGGCTGTTGGCGAGAGAGAAAAACAGAAGTGGCGGCTGGGATGGTCGATGTCGTTGGTTGATGGTGATCGAAATGAAACTGGAGGCTGAAGTAGCGATGGGGTCGCTCAGTGAAGACGAAGGTTGTATGGGCGATGGTCGGCGACCATGGCTGGCGGCCGGTGGTTGTGAGATGAAAGGGGGGGGGGGCGTTTTGGAAGAGGTCTTTTAGGGTTTGGGGGGATTGGGAAATGAAATGAGAAAGAAAAGAGGGGGCTTGGTTATTTTCGGACCGGGTCGGGTTGGGCGTGGGTATGGGTTGGTTTTGGTAGGAAATTGGGTAGTGTATTGAATTACATTGGGCCTGGTTTTGCTATGGCCCAATTCCGATTTCCATACTACATTTCATGGTGTATCATGTATATATGTGTGTATATATATGTATATATATATAGATATATATATATATATATATATATATATATATATATATATATATATATATATATATATATATATATATATATATATACTAACTCATAACACAATTAATTTTTATTACAATCATCCCACATAATTACATATCACTTAAATGTAAACCGTATAATTTTGATATTAAACACTAAAATGCAAAACATGATGTATATATTTTGTATTTTACTAATTTAAATAAATAAACACGCACACACAAACATGCAAAAAATGTAAGATAAAAATAACACAAAAATCACAAAAATCATGCTCAACATAAAACTATTTTATTTTTGAATTTTCTGGGAGTGATTCTCATGTAGGGCAAAAATCACGTGCTCACAGCTGCCCCTCTTTGCGCGTAAACATGAAGAGTTTTCGTGCAAAGATAAGTGAGCGGATACGAGCGATTTTTGCCGATTTTTGCCCGTTCAAGCACTCCGTATGAAGCATCTTTTGGAAAAGTTTGACCGAACCTTGCTTCAAAAGGTCTCCTACATATCCCTGGCTAAAAGGGAATCAGGTCAATGTAGTTTGGGAAGTTTTGGTAGCTGGGACTACCGTGACTGCTGTGATCTTCCTGTTACTGCTGTTGTTGCTGTTGCCACTGCTTAACCGATCTTCTTATTACACCGTGCTAAACAAAATAAGAAGCTAGACTAAGTTACAGCATTGCGAAATCTTATCTATCTCTTCATCTTGACTTTCCGGTGTTCCTTGCTATTCTGTCTGACTTGATGTTCCTTATGTTGCTTCTTCTCTTCTGACAATTGTTGTTTTCGGCCGATCTTGATTGCCGAACTCCGACCGTTGGTCCCTTCCTTGTGATCTTCGAACTATTCTCCTTCGAAGTCTGAATCTATCCTTCTGATCCTTGTTGCCTTCCTTCTGATTTTGAACTTGGATTCATGCTGGGGATTTCTGTTATACTCTACTACTTCCCTCAAACAACTTCGAAAGTAAATTGCCACTCCATTCTTCAGGCGGGCTCCCTGACTTCAACAACATCTTTTGAAAATAAATCGCCATTCCTCTCTTCAGGCGGGCTCCTGACTTCAATCATCAACTTTTGAAAATAAATCGCCATTCCTCTCTTCAGGCGGGCTCCTGACTTCAACAACATCTTTTGAAAATAAATCGCCATTCCTCTCTTCAGGCGGGCTCCCGACTTCAACAACATCTTTTGAAAATAAATCGCCATTCCTCTCTTCAGGCGGGCTCCTGACTTCAATCATCAACTCCGAAAATTAAACGCCATTCCTCTGCTTCTTGTACCGTTTTATTCTTCCTGCATCGCTTCTTAAGCCATCCTTTCTTCCGAATTACCTTGTTTTCAACCATTAACTCTGAAAATTAAACGCCATTCCTCTCTTCAGGCGGGCTCCTGACTTCAACAACATCTTTTGAAAATAAATTGCCATTCCTCTCTTCAGGCGGGCTCCTGACTTCAACGTCAACTTTTGAAAAAATAAATCGCCATTCCTCTCTTCAGGCGGGCTCCTGACTTCAACAACATCTTTTGAAAATAAATCGCCATTCCTCTCTTCAGGCGGGCTCCTGACTTCAACAACATCTTTTGAAAATAAATCGCCATTCCTCTCTTCAGGCGGGCTCCTGACTTCAACATCTTTTGAAAATAAATCGCCATTCCTCTCTTCAGGCGGGCTCCTGACTTCAACAACAACTCTGAAAATCAAGCGCCATTCCTCTCTTCAGGCGGGCTCCTGACTTCAACAACATCTTTTGAAAATAAATCGCCATTCCTCTCTTCAGGCGGGCTCCTGACTTCAACGTCAACTTTTGAAAAAAATAAATCGCCATTCCTCTCTTCAGGCGGGCTCCTGACTTCAACAACATCTTTTGAAAATAAATCGCCATTCCTCTCTTCAGGCGGGCTCCTGACTTCAACAACATCTTACTAACTCCATCCCATCCATGTCGCCTTCCTTTGCTTCCTGCACCACTTTCTTCTTCCTGCATCGCTTCTTGGGCCATCCTTTCTTCCGAATTACCTTGTTTTGGAATTGCTTTCCTCCCGGGTTGTGTTATTTTTCTCTTGACCGCTGGGGATGTCTTTGGAACTAATTACTTACCTGCTGGGGTAATGCTGCTGGGGAAAATCTTCTTTATTTCCTCCTTTTCTACTTCCTTCAGAAACCTTTATTCTCTCCCGAGATCGCTGGGGATTGAAGTGTCATCAGCTGGGGATTACCCTGTCGGGGGATCCCCTTTCCTTCTTCCTCTTTCCAAACCTCCTTCGGGGCTCGCGCTTCGCTCCATTGAAAAACTTGTAGGATATAATGCTGCCGGTGAAATCTCGAAATCAGTGTTTCATTTTCCGAGGACTGCTGAGGGTGATACCGGCTTCTTGCCTTTCTGAACGCAAGCTTCCTCGTCTTGTCCTGTCTGTTGGGAGTATAATTTCATCTATCACAGCTTGTTGTTTTCTTTCTTTCAAATCTGCTGGGATAACCGGGTTCAAAGATCATTTCCTCGCGTTATCTAGCTTCTTTCCCTAACCAAGTATTTGGTTTCGAGAAAATTTTCGCAACAGGAGAAAATTTTCTGCCCCAGTTTGAGAATCTTCTTCGTGGCATGCTTTGCTGCTGACAAACCCCTTTTTCCCTGTTTCAAATCAAAGAAAAATTGGTTAGTTTTAAAATGTGGTGGCTGGTTGTGGTGCTCCTGCTGGGGATTGTTCTCCTCCTCTTTCCCTGCTCTGTGTTTCATTATCGGAACTTGCTGGGGATGTTATTATTTGATGATACTCATGCTGGGGATGGGTTTTTCCATTTATCCCTTCCCCGTTCTGTGTTTCTCAACTTGTTGAGGGTTATTTTGTTGAAGATGAGATTTCCTTTCTTCCTTTACCACTCTGTGTTGTCCGACCACCTCGGAACTTGCTGTAGATAACATTGCTGGGGGATTTTCATTTCCTCAAAATTGGTGTTTCACTCTTCTTGAAGGCTGTTGAGGATGACACTAGTTCGAAGACCATTTCCCTTAAGACTTTCCTTCTTCCCCAAGTGGATATTGACTTCCAGAAAATTTTCAAACTGAAAAGAAAATTTTCTGCCCCAGTTTAATAATCTTCTTTGCACCCTACTTCTCTGCCGTCAATGGCATTTCCTTGCTTTGCATAATAATTGGAAAGTTGGTGGCAAGTTTTGAAGTCATTTCTCACTTGTTCTGACTAGACAGACCTTGATGGGGAATTTTTGATAAAAATGAGAAAGATAAAAAGAAACAAAATAGAAGACAAGGGAAAAAGAAAATGACTCTCTAGCAAGAAATATCTACAAAACTTATCAAACGCGAATACCAACTCCATTGGTCATGACATGCACATATGGTCTATCCTTCGTCTTTCACGATTTCTGTCTCGTGATTTCCATCTGATTATCACCTTTATTCGACCTGTAGTGCCCGAAGGGTTTTCACTTTCAAGCCTCTCTCATTTTGATTTTCTCTCAGCTTTCGTCGTCTTATGGTGTCTGTGAAGGTTTTCACCGGTAAGATTCTCTCATTTGTATCACTTTTAGCTGGGGATTGGGGTGTCACTGCCAAGACTCTCTCGTATTTCCTTTCTGCTGAGAATCAACGTCTTTTCTGCCGAGAATCAACGTGTTATATTATGATAGGACTCTATCCCTCTCGCTTGACGCGGCATCTTTTGAAGACTGATCGGAAGGTCTTTCTTTGGACCGTAATGTGGGATTTGGATAGGGCTAGAAAGAAAGGGTATTGAAGGCTCAAAACAAAATCAATTTTGGGTTCAAAATTTACAACCTTCGGACCTAAATTTATTTACAATAAACACAATTTTTCTTTGCCCCGATTTTTTTACTTGGGGATTCTTATTTCTTTATTTACACTATGACCGAGCTGTGAAGCGCCTACGTATCCTCTTTAAGGAATCAGGTCAAACGTAGTTCCCAATTCCTTCTTTTCATTTTTTGTTCTTCACACATTTTTCTTTTTCTTTTCTTTATCTCTTTTTGTTTTTTTTTTTTTTTTTTTTTCTTTATTTTTCTTTAGCCATTTCTTCTTTTACCTTTCAAACTTGTGTTTCTAGTCTTTGCAACTAATTCCGAAGGAGGGGTATGAAAGAATTTAAATTCAGGCTCAAGGGGTTGACGATGGATAAAGTGTTTGGATAGCAGAACAAAATGCCTTCGTCATTCCAATCTTCAAAACATGCCAAGCGTAACACAATTAATATTCATCATATCTTTAAAGCATTGTCGGGCAACACTCTCATTATGAACGACCCCATGTCAATTTTGGCGAGCTTGCCTTTGACTGTTTCTTTTTACTTGCCCCGGTTTCGGATGACTCGGGATCCAAATAGTCTCAAGTTGTTTTTGTTTCCTTTAGATGACCCGATCATCTTCCAATTGCTTAATGATTAACTTTTAGGATTAAGCCATAATTATGTGTGCGCACGTCGTGTCACTAGATTCGGCATTTGAGCACAAGACAAATCTAAAGGGTAAAAGAACTAAACAAATAAAATGATCGGAAGTAACGAAAGGCCGAAAGCTTCATTAAACTAATGACGAAATGGTTTAATGACAAAACAAGCAAAACAAACTAGAGTACCGCCCTGAAACAAAACTGGGCAAGACCAAAGCAAACTGCTAGGACAAAAAGGGTTTGATCACAAGAAAACCCTGAAAATAACACGGACAACAAAAATGACGACAAAACGAACCACCAAAGCTCCATCTAGCTGACCAAAAGATGGAGTATCTTCCCAATTACCAAGCACAATCATTTTAGCCACTAAGTTCCGCCTCAATATTGCCAAGGCTGCCATCTGCTTCAACATTTTTAGCTCCAGTCAATACACCCCCCAGAGGATTTGTGTGCCCCATGTCATCATCATTGACCACAATCAACCACCCTTTTTGAATCATTCTTTCTATTTCCTTTTTCAAGGTACGACAACTCTCAATATCGTGCCCTTTGACATTGGAATGGTATGCACATCGTGCAGTAGGATCGAAGCTTCTTGCACGTGGATCGGGAGTATATTCGGGGAGCGGTGTAATCAGGCCGACATGCTTTAACCTTTCAAACAGACTTGCATAGGATTCTCCGATAGGGGTAAGAGCCTTTTCTCGCTTCAGCAACCTCTCCTCCCTAAACGCCTTATTTGGCCTGAAACCTGACCCGGGGGGTTTCCGGTATGTTCGTGGGGGTTGGTAGGCCTTTTGTGGAGCTGAGTACCTGGCAGGTGAAATACGATTTTGGTTGTCCCGGGGAGAGTAGTGGTGTTGGGGACGGGAGTAGCATTGTGAAAACATAGCTGGGGGACGAGTAATTGAGCTACTCGAGTGGCTGGAAAAATTGTGATAGGCGGGTATATATGGAGGGTGTGGGGGATCCTCCGGCATCGGGTTTATTGTGCGGGTAAGGACAGAGTCCAGGAAGCTAGGTGGTGGCGGAGGTGGTGCTTTTCCATCCATCCACGCCCGATACATATCAGCCACGTGTTGTCTCAATATCTTGACCTCTTCTACTAACCCGTGGTTCCGTTCAACCAGCTGTTGTCGGGTATCGGTATCAACCCACTCAGTCTTGAGATTATCTGCCATTGTCCTCTGACTTTGTCTTATAGGGAAGAGTTATTTTAGAGCCACAACCAACCACCTTTCTGCTAATGGACACAACAAAGTGAAGTCACGTTAGCGTTAGAGCATTTGACAGACAGGTGAACGCACATTAGGGATGCAATGAACCTAGGTAGTTAAACCTTTCTATCATGCAGTTGCTTCGGTTTCATGCGGCATTCCAGCTTCTCATATATGTGCTTTCCCAACTTTCCCTTTTTCTTTTTTTCTTTTTTTTTTTTTTTTTTTTGGTTATGTATATGGTCGAATCCTATGTGGATTGCCTACGTATCATGACCCCGCATGAATCAGAGACCGAGCGTAGTTCTTGCAAATTAATGCAAGAAATAAAGAAATGTTTATTTGATTTTTTTTTTTTTTTTTTTTTTATTTCTTTTTTTTCTTTGAAGGAAAATTATAGAAGCCGACTCCAACTATAAACTTGTGTAGGAGATTTCTACAAAAATAAGAAAATTTTTGGTGTCAATTATGACTATTTCTACAAAATCAGCCACATACTGGCTTAATTAACAAAATGACTATTTTTGCAAAATTTATTTAAGAAAGATAAACTTGAAAATTTTTCATCCTGTGGCTCATGGGGGCCTCGTTCGGCATCGTCATAAACCAACACAAGACTAAGAAGTTGTTAATATCAATTGACTATTTTTACAAAATTGGCCATATAATGGCTTAATGGACAAAATGACTATTTTTGCGAAATTTAATTAAAAAAAAAAAGATAAAACTAAAAAAAAAAAATTTTTTTTTTCCGTGGCTCATGGGGCATCGTTCGGCATCACCATAAACCAACGCAAAACTATATTTTCCATAAAATGGCCACGTAATGGCTTATTTAGACAAAGTGGCTATTTTTACAAAATTTTATTTGAGAAGACGCAAAATCAAAAATTGTTATCCTGGGGGCCTATGGGGCATCGTTCGGCATCGCCATAGGCCAACAAAAGATTGAGAATTTTTGATGTCAATTGTGACCATTTTTTTTTTTTTTTTTTTTTTTACAAATTGGCCATGTAATGGCTTATTTAGAGAAGGTGGCTCTTTCGGCAAAACTTTATTTCAAAATTTTTTATCATGGGGCCTGTGGGGCATCGTTCAGCACCGACACAATCCAATACAAGACTGAAGAAGTTCAAATGCCAAAAGTGGCTATTTATGCAAAGACCGGCCATGTAATGGCTTATTTGATAAAGTGGTTATTTTTTGTAAAGTTGAGTGATGACTCAAAAACCTGATTTTTGCGGATACAACCTTTCAACATTTTCGCGAAGGAGCATTTCAAAGTGGTGTCCAAAATTATTGACAAACGACTCGAAGTGGCTATTCTTGCAAAAACAGCCTTCCGGCGTCTTTTGAGGGACATTCGGCTTATTTTAAGCAAGAATAGCATCACTCGACTTATTTATAACAAAATAAAAAATTTGACATTTTTTGGTTATTTTTTGCAAAAGGGGTGTGAACCCGGACTTGATTTTGCGGCTATGGCCTTGCAACATTTCCACAAGGAGTATTTCAAGGCTGTGCTCGCAAATTATTAAAAATAATTCAAAGTGGCTATGTTTTGCAAAAACAGCTTTCCGGCGTCCTTTCGGAACATTCGGCTATTTGCGAAAATAGCATCGCTTTGATTTTATTGACAAAATTAAACACACATTTTTTTTGATTTTTTAAAGGGGTGGTTGAACCCGATGAGGGTTGCCTACGTATCTCACCTAGTGGTGAGAATCAAACCTGCGTAGTTCGGTCAGATTAGTTGACCAATTATTTCAACAAAATTGTTCCACCTATTTTTCAAATTTTCTTTTCAAACCTTCGACAGCGTTTCGTCGATATTTCGATATTTTCTATTCTAAAATTTCCTCACTTTTTGTTTTTTAGGAATTTAGCCCGTAATAATCTAGAACAAAATAATGCAACATATATCATGCTCGGTCTTTTGATTACCGGGTCACCTGTCCTAGACGGACCCAACCCCTGTGTTGAGTCCCCTAAGTCAGATATGATGCAAATAAACGTCCTAAATCTAGGCTCAATATCCTGATGTTTTCAATGGTACTAGACCGTGTACCCGAGCAGACAACTCGGATTGAGGAGGGGGCTACGTACCGGGGACCCGCGGGATCGTCCGGTTTTGTAACTTATCCTGCCTCTTTTCTTATTTTTGGTATTGACACTAACAGAAAGGGGAGTCTCAACCAGTAAGCACATCCCGGGGGTAAGAAGAGACGGGTTTTCGGCACAGTTTTATATACAGTTCACGCAATATCAAAGCGGTAAACATATAGCAGTTTGTATATACAGTGCAACTAATATCAAAGCGGTAGACATGTAGCACATCAATCAAACATGTAATAAAATCAGATATAGACAAAACAACAATTTAAATGAGCTCGAGTTCTTAGACCCCGAACCGGGGTTCGAGGTTTATATCCCCAGCAGAGTCGCCAGAGCTGTCACACCTCCTTTTTCCGCACCTGCGAGGGAGCGAGGGAGTTTTTCCAATCAAAGGACAATCGAAACGGGATTTATTTAATTAATTCAGAGTCGCCACTTGGGAGATTTAGGGCGTCCCAAGTCACCGGTTGAATCCCGAATCGAGGAAAAGAATGACTCTGTTTAACAGTCTGCGAACCAGAAATCCGGATAAGGAATTCAGTTAACCCGGGAGAAGGTGTTAGGCATTCCCGAGTTCCGTGGTTCTAGCACGGTCGCTCAACTGTTGTATTTGGCTTATTTATCTAATTTATACCATGTTTTAACGTATGTGTAGATTTTAACGTTTAACTGCTTTTAATATTATTATTCATTATTTTAATAAAAAGAATTACAACATCATCAAAATGCATCTCAAACCACGTCACAATCAATGTACCCGTGAGTATCGACACATTTCGACTTTGTTGAGATTTGGATATGGGTCACATAAATGTGCACCCGAATTTTTGAGAGTAACATTATTAACTAGCGCGCCTAAAGCAATTTCGCGTTTGTAATTTGCGATGGCCGAGGATTTTAGCTAAATGGCACACCTCGGAGTTCTAAGGATAAACGGGATTAATTTAACTGGACCGACCGATGTCCACCCCTACAACGTAGAGTTGCAAAAAGTCCCACAAGGAAAAGAATCAAATAGAATTACTATTTACTACTTTGAATCTACGTCTACTAAAAATTCCTCTTCTTAGTTTTTTTTTGTTTTCCAAACGTGCGGCGTCATTGTTGTGTCTAGCACATTAATGTATTTTAGTTACCGGCCTCTTGACAAGTTTACTACAGTAGCCTCACATTTATTAATCTTTTCACGCCAATCCAATAAAAAGAATGTTAATTAATCTATATACAACATCACAACTATGTCACGGGAACCGTACCCGTAGCTATGACAATTTATTTGATTAACGCTCCTAAATGTTCACCTACCCGGATATGGCCGGCCGAAAAATGCTACTAACGGGATCTACCACAAAAATAGTAAATGGTGAGACATTTAAAGTTCAATTTCTCTTTAGTTTCGATTAAGATCCATTCCCTCATCCCAACAATAACAAATTTTCTTAAATAACTTATGATTCCAATGTCTAACCGCGATTCACTAATGTATTCAATGTAAGAAAAAATCACAAACAAAAAATTGACTTCAATGTATTCAAGTGATTTGAGTAAACCTTAACTGACTAATGACAATTAAAGAAAAATATGATATCACTGAAGCTCAAACATACTAGCTCTAAATTAACTTTAAATCTACAAAAATAATCCATTAAACTTACGGGTCAGACACAATTAACTTCTATTCAATGGTTTCTATTACATATGTGACTAAATTAATACTTTATACCTTAATACCAATCGACACCAAAATAATAGTGAAGCCTTTAATATATATCTTTTAACTAAAGAGTGCAACAAGGAATTTAAAGACTTTCCTAGCCATCGAACCAACCAAATCCAATACGAGCTAATATATAAAATAAATAGCAAATACGAAAACATCCTTAAATCAGAGCAGTAAAACAATAATCCAAATTAGCAACGAAACCAACTAAAACTAAGAAGAAAATGACATTTTTATTAGGAGGAAAGATCTCCATTTTTTCTTCAACCAAAACACTTCACAAGTAGTGTTACATACTTAGCTCAAGGATGTGTACCTGGGATAAGAAAAGGAACAAAGAAGAGAGTGAGGAGCAGTAGTCTCAGCAGTAACAGCAGCAATTCAAGATCGACTTTTGAACTTAAGAATTTGAAGTAAACAGTCCAGAATTCAGCTACAAGTTCGCAGCACTTTTGGCAAATGTTAAACTCGAATCCAATGAAATATTCAACCCAAAACAGACTCCAAAATCCAAGATTATAGTTCAATGAACCAAAAAAAACCCAGTTTCAAACAATCTTGACCAAATCGACACCCGAACCAAACTCAAACCACTTGAAAGAGTTTCCGATTGAAGAGAAAAATGGAAAGATCCTCTAAAATAATTTCTAATAGAATAGTAACCAATTCTCTTAAACTCTCTGTCTACTGTCTCCCTCTTTTTCCAGTGTTTTTTTTTATCTTCTCTGTTGAGACTCTCCAATTATCCCTCTTATTCTCTCTGTCCTCCTTTTCTCTACTGTCTCTCCCCGTATTTATATCCAAATCTTTCAGCATTTGTAGCCCAAAACTACCCTGCCAGCTCTTAAAAATTATTATTTAAATCATCTCTACCCATGATATTCCCTTACAGCCCCAATACTATGTGTCTTTTCTTTATTTAATTCAAAAGTTATGGATGGGATATTTTAATTACTTCTTTTAACCCATCCACATACCACTATGTTTTGTTCCCCACTTTTATTAAACAATTCCTTAAGCAATCCTTAAAGACTTTCTAATCAATTTCAACCAAACAAAACCCATGCTCAATGGCTAAACATTGAACTTATCTGAATATAAGCCTTAATGACAACCATCACAACTCACAAAATAGTAAAACAAACAATATCCATGTCACAACCAAATTTCAATTCAAACAGCAGGATATCAACTCACAAACATACTACAATGATTACTAATAAATCCAACATTCCAATTCACTCGCAATCAATTCAAACAAGCATACGAGCAGTCATAGAACTTAAACAACAAATCATGAAAATATGTGTTGCGGATTCAAACTCGTTCAAACAGTTCTAAGGTTCAAATAAATCATACTTTTCGACTCGAGAGAAACTTTTAACCCAAGAGATACTTCAATACCGTAAAATGTTGAGGTGTTCTATGCAAAGAAAATGAACATTCAATTGAACTTTCGTTAACCGAACATGCTCGAGGCAAATCAGAATAGTAAATACATGATTCCAAACAACATGACAGATATAGTTTATGATCTTTTTTAAGAGATTTCAACAAAATAGTTCGGCTAACAAGCAATCGACACACCAAGTAAACGGGAATCAAGAGGAAGTTAAACATAAAACGAATATTCTCAAATTCGATCCATCCGAAGCAAATTCGAATAACAAAGAAAAATGATATGGAAACAAACCTGTTAAGCCAATGAATAACGAACCAGTTAGATGAGTTCGAATTCGATTAGAGAAGAAATGAATATACAAGCTTTGGACTGGAGGAAATGCGGCTGCCGTTGTTTATGGATTTCCGGTGGAACCGAGGTGGAGCTCGACGGGGCGTGGTCCGGTCGATAGCAGGGGCTGGTGCGTGGCTGGTGGGATGAGCAGTGGTCCTTGGTGATGAAAGGGATTGAAGCAGAGGCGGCGGCTCCTGGTGATGGGAGCGGCGGCCGTCTTCTCTTGGAGCGGGGCGTCTGGGTATAGTTCAGCTATCTTTCTCTTTGTGTCTCGGCGGCTATGGAGGTTCAGGGGTTGCCGGCGAGTTGTGGGCATGGAGGAGGCAGCGGCGGAATGGCGGCGGCTTCTCTTTCTCCTTCAGGGCTGTTGGCGAGAGAGAAAAACAGAAGTGGCGGCTGGGATGGTCGATGTCGTTGGTTGATGGTGATCGAAATGAAACTGGAGGCTGAAGTAGCGATGGGGTCGCTCAGTGAAGACGAAGGTTGTATGGGCGATGGTCGGCGACCATGGCTGGCGGCCGGTGGTTGTGAGATGAAAGGGGGGGGGGGCGTTTTGGAAGAGGTCTTTTAGGGTTTGGGGGGATTGGGAAATGAAATGAGAAAGAAAAGAGGGGGCTTGGTTATTTTCGGACCGGGTCGGGTTGGGCGTGGGTATGGGTTGGTTTTGGTAGGAAATTGGGTAGTGTATTGAATTACATTGGGCCTGGTTTTGCTATGGCCCAATTCCGATTTCCATACTACATTTCATGGTGTATCATGTATATATGTGTGTATATATATGTATATATATATATATATATATATATATATATATATATATATATATATATATATATATATATATATATATATATATATATATATATATATACTAACTCATAACACAATTAATTTTTACTACAATCATCCCACATAATTACATATCACTTAAATGTAAACCGTATAATTTTGATATTAAACACTAAAATGCAAAACATGATGTATATATTTTGTATTTTACTAATTTAAATAAATAAACACGCACACACAAACATGCAAAAAATGTAAGATAAAAATAACACAAAAATCACAAAAATCATGCTCAACATAAAACTATTTTATTTTTGAATTTTCTGGGAGTGATTCTCATGTAGGGCAAAAATCACGTGCTCACAATGACCATATCTGGTCCAGAATGCAGTCTTCATAATGTCAGACTCTCTAATCTTCAGCTGATGGTAGCCTGAACGAAGATCAATCTTCGAGAACACCCTAGCTCCCTGGAGCTGATCAAATAAATCATCAATACGAGGCAGAGGATACTTATTCTTCACTGTTACTTTGTTTAGCTGCCTGTAGTCAATACACATCCTCATGGATCCGTCCTTCTTCTTAACAAACAGGACCGGTGCACCCACGGCGACACACTCGGCCGAATGAACCCCTTATCTAGGAGTTCCTGGAGCTGCTCCTTCAATTCCTTCAACTCGGCTGGTGCCATCCGATACGGAGGAATAGAAATAGGCTGAGTGCCTGGCACCAAATCGATACCAAAATCAATATCCCTGTCCGGCGGCATGCCCGGCAGGTCTGAGGGAAACACATCGGGAAAGTCTCGCACAATGGGAACAGAATCAATACTGGGAGTCTGGGCCTCGACCTCCCGCACAAATGCTAAATAAGAGAGACATCCCTTCCCAACCATTCGTTGGGCCTTGAGGAAAGATATTACCCTGCTAGGTACATACTTAGTCGTGCCTCGCCACTCGATCCTCTAAATGCCCGGCATAGCCAAAGTGACTGTCTTAGCATGACAGTCCATAATAGCATGACATGGAGTTAGCTAGTCCATGCCCAATATAACATCAAAATCAACCATGCTGAGAAGCAACAGGTCTACTCGGGTCTCCAGACCTTCAATAGTGACCAAACAGGACCGGTATACGTGGTCCACAACAATAGTATCCCCTACCGGGGTAGATACATGCACTGGCAGCTCAAGACTCCCTTGGGTCGTGCCCAAATGAGGAGCAAAATATGTAGACACATAAGAATAAGTAGAACCGGGATCAAACAATACTGAGGCATCTCTGTGGCAGACTGAAATAATACCTGTAATGACAGCATCAGAAGCAACGGCCTCAGATCGGGCCCTGGAGAGCATAGCATCTAGCCTGTCCGCCTGATCGATCTCCTCCTCGAGGGCGACCCCTAGTTGACTGACCCTCACCCCTAGCTGTCGGGGCAGGTGCTGAAGCAGAAGGACCAGATGATGAGGGCTGCCCCCTTTGCTGATAAGATCTGGAAACAATGCGGGGACACTCCCTACGGTGGTGCCCAAGCTCTCCGCACTCATAGGAACTCCCCGGTACTGGGGCTGAGACTGATAAGGACACCTGTCGCTAGAATAGCTAGCTGATGAACTAGGCCGAGATGAACCCTGAGCAGATGGGGCCTGTGAATAACTCTGAGCTGGCATGGCACCGAGAGATGGCTGGCTCCGGTGCGAACCCTAATAACCCTGTCTAGAAGACCATCTGCGACGATCTGAGCGACCCGACTACGAAGATCTGAAAGAGCGACCTCGGCTCTACTGACTCTGGCCTCTAGCCTGAGTGCCACTGGAACTAGCTGCTCCTCGAGGCCTCTTGGCCTCCCTCTCATCCCGCTCTCTGTGACGATCTGTCTCTATGTCGCGAGCAATATCCACAGCATCCTTAAATGTACGACTCAAAACCCTCTCCCGAGACATCAAAATACGAATGGGATAAATGAGGCCGTCCACGAAGCGTCCAACCCTCTCTCTGTCGGAATGAACCAACCACGGTGCATATCTGGACAACTCTGTAAACCTGATCTCATACTCTGACACTGACATGTCCCCCTGACGGAGACCCTCAAACTGCCTACGCATCTCCTCTCTCTGAGATCGAGGCACCCGTTTCTCCAAGAACATAGTGGAGAACTCCGGCCATGATAGTGGTGCTGCCCCGGCTGGCCTGCGGCGCTCATAAGCCTCCCACCAAGCGAAGGCTGGCCCCTGAAACTGAAAGGTAGTGAAAGATACCCCACTGGACTCCAATATCCCTACCGTACGAAGCATCCGACGACACTTATCCAGAAAACCTTGGGCGTCCTCGCCCGGAGCACCAGTGAACACTGGAGGAGATAACCTGGTGAACCTCTCGAGACGACGCTGCTCATCGTCTGTCATAGCTGGGACCCTGTCCCCCTGAATCTGATCTGCTGGCTGAACCGGAACCATAGAAACTGAATCGGAGATGATATAAATGGACACCATCAAGGTCAGACCTCGAAACTTCGAGCACCAAGCGTTTAAGGATGGAAAGGGGTGAGTATAGACTATCCGTGGCCTTAGACCCGGAATGACAATGGGCACAGCTGGTGCCTGATCTGGTGCTGCTGGCACCTCTGCAACTAGGTGCTATGGGTCAGCTGGCACTGCCTCAACTGCCCTAACTCCACCGCGACCACGACCGCGTCCACGGCCTCTAGCAGGTGGTAGTGGTGGTCGTCCTCCACGTCCGGATGATCGAGTTCTCGCTATCTGCGAGAGAATAGAATGTCAAAGTTCAAATCAAGTCAAAAGTAACGCACGAAAAGAATTCAAGAATGTGAAGTTTACCTAAAGGTTCTGCAGCATCTCGAGGATAAATACAAATGTCTCCATACCGATCCACGGCACTCTACTAAACCTGCTTATGACTCGTGAGAACTATGTAACCTAGGCTACGATACCAACTTGTCACGACCCAAACCCCGCTCCGGTCGTGATGGCATCTCTCGTGCTAGGCAAGCCCGACCAAATTATCCCTTAAACCAGCCAGTTATTAATCAAATTAAACTTAAACAGTAAATGATCATATCGGGTGATAAACGAAATGTAAAACATACAAAATACGGTCCCAACCATATCGTGGTGTCACGAGACTGAGCCTCTACAGAATAGCATCCTAATACAACCAAGTCTAGACAAAATAGTAAAAGACATGATTATATGGAGGAAGAGATCGGGTCCTGCGGACGCCGGCAGCTACCTCGAAGTCTCCTCGGGATAACAATATTGTAGGAGTTGCGGTAACTCAACTGCCTTCTTGAACACCTGTATCTACACAGAAAGTGCGGGGAGTGGGGTGAGTATATTTCAACTCGGTGAGTAACAATAATAAATAATAACTAAAAATAAGAACTTCTGTACTATCACTAAGCAGTTCTAAGGCGACCCTCACAGGTGCGTCATCACTATAGTAGTACTCTAACCTCCAATCTACGTTTATCTCTACAAGATTCTACACTGAACCAACCCTCACTCGTACCCCTACGGTGTACGGCCATCTCAACATATAAAGACACATACCTATGTATATAATGTATAAGTAATTAGGTAGATAGTAGGATATGATTAAGTATAATGCTGCGGCGTGCAGTCCGCTCCAATACATATACCGCTGCGGCGCGCAGCCCGCTCCATATACCGCTGCGGTGCGCAGCCCGCTCCATTTAACATTGACGGCGCTCAGTAGGGGTGTATACAGACCTCGGAGGGGCTCCCTAGGCCCAAGCGCTATGATGCTACAGCGTGCAGTCCGATCCAATATATATATACATATATAACTATACTACTGTGGCGTGCAGCCCGATCCCATAATATACTCCAGCGCTCACTAAGAATGTGTGCAGACTCGGACTCCGAAGGGCTCCTACAGCCCAAGCGCAATAATACTGCGGCGTGCAGTCCGATCCACATATATATTACTGCGGCGTGCAGTCCGATCCAATACATATAGTGCTGCGGGGTGCAGCCCGATCCAATATATATAATATCTCATAGTGGGTCCTCGACCCTATCCCAGTCAATATAGACTTGGCCTTTCAGGCCCACTCAGCTAGAACAGGGAATTCCACCCTAGATAATCTCTCTCAATGTACACATCTAGTACGGGCTCATATTATGCTATACAGCTAGAGCTACGGTTGAGTGTATGTTTCCGACATGATATAAGGGTCACCTAGCTCTATAGGTTCCCTAATGCTCTACAGATCGGCACAAGGCCCCCAAACATGGCTATTAGCCCAATTGTACAGTTATAGTCTCCGTAACAGTCATACAACACAGTATTCTATTAGCCGGGAAGGACTAAGTCCGAACCCCCAATCACAATGTCACCACGCCCGTTATAGAACGCGCGTCTCATCTCAATATAGCACTGTGAAGTGCTAGTACGGGGTTTCAAACCCTCGGTACATTATTTACTACTACCACTCACCTTGAACCGGTAGAAGCTTCAATCCGCCTTGCGCTTGCCTCGCAAATCAATCTCCTCGGCCCCCAAATCTGCTCAAAATCATAGAGAATGCATCAATATACGCTAATTTCACGAAATTCATTCGAAATAACCCAATTTATATCAAAACCCACAAGTTGTCAAAACCCGACTTTTGGTACACTTGTCGAAAAATTAAAAAAATCATATATTCGGAATCCTCATCTCGATACGAGTCTAGGAATATAAAATTTACCAAAATCGGACTCCATTTGCCCACTCAAATCAGTGTTTTTCTTTAATTTAGGCCTAGGGCTCAAACCCACCTTTAATCTTCCATTTACGGGGATTTAACCAAGGATTTCATGTTAAAATGATGTAATTAAGCCACAAAACTTACCTCCAACGAAACCCCGATGATTTCCCCGCAATCTCCCGTCAATTTCTTCTCTTGGAACTCAAAAATGGAGGTTTTGGGTATTAAACCCGCGACTGTCCAGTTCTGGTTTTAACTTCACTGCCAGAGACCCTTCTTCTACGCGTTCGCGACAGGACTCATGCGAACGCGATGCTCTGCTCCGTCCACCCACTCCACTTCTGCGGCCCATGTCTCGCTCCCGCGGGACCGCTCCTGCGAATCCCCGTCCGCTCCTGCGAGCCTTACCGCTTCTGCGCATCAGAGTCCGCTCCTGCGGACTCGCTTAGGCGACAAGTCTTCCGCTTCTGCGGATCCTCCCATAACGAGCCTAGACCGCTTCTGCGGTCTTTCCTTCCGCACCTGCGGTGCCGCCCTTGCGGACCAGGATCCGCCTCGGCGAACCCCAGCGCTTCTGCGCTCATTTTCCGCTCCTGCGGGCTCGCTCCTGTGCCCCCATTTCCGCAGGAGCGAAAACAACAGAACCAGAACTCTTCAAACCTGCAATTTCCATGTTTTTCTCCCGATTAACCATCCGAAAACACCCCGAGGCCCCGGGACCTCATCCAAACACACCAACACATCTTAATACCTTATTCGAACTTGCTCCAATCCTCAAAACACGTCTAATAACATCAAAACCCATAATTCGCATCGAATTCAAGCCTAAATTCCTTAAAACATTCCGAATTACACAATCAATCAAAAACCCGGTCAAACGACCTCCGAATGACCTGAAATTTTACAGGCACATCCAAAATCACCTAACGGAGCTACTGCAACTGTCGGAATTCCATTCCGACCCCGGATCAAAATCTCACCTACCGTTCGGATTTCGCCAAAATTCAACCTTAGCCAATTCAAGCCTATTTCTACACCGGACCTCCAAATTCAATTCCGATCGCTCCCCTAAGTCACAATTCACCTCCCGGAACTAACCGAATCATCAGAATTCGATTCCGAGCTCTCTAACTAAATAGTCAACTCCGGGTTGACTTTCCTTATTCAAGTTTCCTTCAAAAAGGCTATATGCCTCATTTCCAATTTAATTCACTCCTAACTCCCCCGATAGACTCTAACACTGATATAAAAGCATGAATTATGTAATTACAATACAACGGGGTGGTAATTCCCGTGACGACGGGCCGGGTCGTCACATAGGGACCTCGAAATTCTATTTTCGGCATATGCCCAGGTCCCATATTATTACTGATCCCCCGGGATGGACGGAACACTAGTCAGGGTCCTTTTACCAAAAATGTTGACGGAAGTCAACTAAAATTATCTTTTTAAGCCAAAATCATATTTTCTTAAATTTTTCACATAAAGACTTTCCTGATACATTCCTGAACCGCACACATAAATTGAGGAGAGATAAAATGAGTTTTTCAAGACCTCAGAATAATGAATCATATTCTAAAACAAAAGATGACCCTTTGGGTCATCACATTCTCCACCTCTAAAACAATCGTTCATACTCAAATAGACATAAAAAAAGTACATGAGTTGGTAAAAATATGGGGATATCTGCTCCCCGTAGTGCACCATTTATAGGAAGGGCAATAGCGTACCCGACGACACCATTATTGTTTTCGAAAAATGTAACGGCAGGCGCTATTAATGCGTCCTTGGAAGATGAACCGCGACGATGTTATAGCTTTGATAAACGAGAAATGATAATGATTAGAATGATTTTAGAGAAGCGAATGACGAGACATTTTCGTCTATCACAGAGGCTTGCATCATCGCTATGACATCATCCCTAGAAGGCCGAAGGGTTCGATGTAAAAATTATTTCTTGTTGATCCTCTCTAAGAAACACGAGGATTATTTGTATATGATAAAATTAGAGAGTCCAATTCCTCGTCATCGAGGCATCTCTGAAGATCGTCTCGAAACCTCGAGGCTACAAGATCATGGTCGAGTTTCCTCCCTCGAGGTTCATCGATGCCCGGCCTTGGGACAATGTCGGCCTGTATGGCGGGACTCTATCTCGGCCTTTATGAAAATTATGTGTGCTTAGAGGCTTGTAGACATATGTCATATACGTAAAAGATTGTATGGCTTTGTCGGCCTATGTTTAGTACACAAGTCGTTATTTTGGTCTTATAGCCCATAATTTATATGTATAAATTTGTATTCCTGCATGATGTACTCTAGTTAATTTACCTACGATAGAATAATATGAAAGATATGTTATGTTGGTACTCGATTGAACAAGGTATCGGGTGCCCATCGCGGCCCATCGGGTTGGGTCGTGAAAATAGGTATGGTGACGAGTACCTTTGCACCACCAAATTATCATTTTTGCCTTTTCCATTCCCTATCTCTCTATATATTTCTATCCTGGTTTAATTGCTACTTGCTCCTAAATATTTCCATGTCTAATTGCTTTATATTGACTGTTGTTCTCATTATTGAAGTATTTAGTTGCTCTATGGTTTTGTTCAATTTCCTTGTTTGCTTATAATGGTTTGTTGGTGCCTTATGGTTCACCTTGGTTGGTCTCACTGAGTAGTTTTTAATGGTGAAGTTTCATAATGGTAGTGATATTCCATTGCGTGGATTGAAGTAAAAGTAATGTGGGGAACCTGAGTTAGCTTGTGAAACACTTTGTCTTTATTTTTTTTTTGTGATTGATGCTATAAATATATATATATATATATATATTAGGATTGGGTTGCACGCTGCAATAGGAGGAATAAAGGTGAAATGTTATTTTCTGGTAAGATCAGGTTGCACTCCGCAATAAGGAGTAATATGGTAGACAGGTGGGAAGGGGTTGCGCGTCACAACAGGAGGAATAAGGGTGATATGTGTGGAGGAGTAATAAGGGTCGATATGTGAGATTAGGTTGCACACTGCAACAAGAAGGAATAAGGGTAAATTTCGATACTGTTATTATTTATGTGGTGGGGTCGGGATGCCCGCTGCATCAATTATTGTTTTAGCATTCATTTATGTTAATGTTCATTGTTGAGACGTTTGAAATCCCTAAGGATTGGTCATAGCTGAATATAGTAGAATGAATGGGTTCTGTATTCATTTAGTGCAAGATCTGGTTATATTTCATTTAGTACTTCTAATCTGTTTATTATAAATTGTTGCAAGTTATACATATATATTGTTATCACCCGCCCTTCAAGCATAAAAAACAACATGTTTTCTTTACTATTGCCTTCGCTTTTGCCTATTTCCTGCTTGTGTTTCATCAAGTTTCATTCCTAAAGCATGTTTTAAATCAATGTGTTCTTATATGTATAAATAATCTGTCAGTTATTTGATTATGTGATTATGGCCTATGAATCCCAAACACCCATATCCCATATGTGTTTGTATTCTCTGGTTGGTTTGAGGGCATGTCAGCCTTAGACATTACTGTGCATGACCCAAACATGACCCTCTCTTGGGCCATATACTTCTTATCCCTTCTATGTGTTATGTTCTCTGGCTGGTTTATGGGCATACCGGCACCATCTATTGATGTGCATGCCCAAACCTGACCCATTAAGGTTATATGCTCCCTGCATTAAATTCCCAAACCCCTGATACCTTTGTATAAAAATATTGATTATGTGTAGTGTTAGCTTTACTACTACTATTTTCCAATCACCCTTACCCTTCTCAATTCTCCAGCTAATTTTAAATCTTTGTTTCTGCACTTCCATTATACTCTTAGACTTAGGTTCTACCCCTGTTGTGTGAGCCTTGCCTTGGGATCAATGAGCTCTCTATAAACTTGGACACATAAGTGTTGGCCTTTCCATACCGAACTCATCTCTATCTGGTTATAAAAACTTGGGTGTAAGCACTACTCGGGGTGCCTTGAGACCCTTAGGGAACTTTGACACAACCAGGTCTAAGAAAGACTTTGAAACAAATGGCGTTTGAGGTGGTTTATTCCGTAACTCATAGAGGAAGTCCAGAATCAGGCTTCCTTTTGTTGTAACTTCTTCTTTTACACTTTTTTTTCTATGATGTAATTCATTATTCGGTCTGTAATAATTTGTAATAAATATTTAGGGTTGTTTAGTGAAAAGTGCTAGGTAATTATGCATGCTAAACTATTAGAACGGTAGAGAATATGCCTATAGGACCTGTTTTCTGTATGATTAACTCAGTATCTAGATAATATAGCTACATGACTTGTTTTTTTATCTACATGTTTAATTCTGCATTTAGCGAACCTGTCTATAGGGCCCGTTTTAAATTCAGTATTTAGATAACATGCCTATAGGATTTGTATTAAATTTTACATGTTTATTACCACATTTAGACACCATGTTCTTAGGATCCAATTGGTTATAATCCGACATAATGTCCAACAGATTAAAATCAGTACATTTTCATAGAAATCATGCCTATACGAATTTCAAGCAAATCCTGCATGCTTCGTTTCACATTCAACTAGATATCATGTCTACACGAATTAGAATTTGTAATAATAGATATCAGTGTTTATAGAATCTGAAATCAGTCTAGTCTAAAATCAGTTCAACTCATACTGTTTTGAATTGATTTTTAAAACAACTCTCTCTCTCTCTCTCTCTCTCTCTCTCTCTCTCTCTCTCTCTCTCTCTCTCTCTCTCTCTCTCTCTCTCTCTCTCTCTCTCTCTCTCTCTCTCCCCTTATTAAAATGGTTTAGAAAGCATGTTTGTATGACCTCAAATCGTTTATTTTAGAATTATTACTACTTTGCCACATGCTGAATCACTACATATACCATGTTTATAGGATCCCACCAAAACACTTAGGCAAGCCTTATGTGACTATAAATAAAATTGAACCCTCCTTTATTAATTTGTAACTTTTACAACCAGTATGCAGGCCTGATTCAGACTTCTTATCTGCGTTATGTAATAAAATGGTCTGCCTCAACAATTAAAACTCCTCTTGCCTTAGTACTTTAGATTCAAACATTGATTGTATTCAAGTCATGTTATTTATGTGCTTTGCTTGAGGAGGTATACATGAGCCTTTTAGTTGTTTACATATTTTTCCTTTATGTGCAGTCCTATGTGTTTTTGTATGTCGTCATAGCTTTTTCATCTTTTGAAACCTAAAAGTCATCCCAATATCCCTCTCCATTAGGAGTAGTAGACCTAAGTTCCTATGAGACTAATAAGAAATGGAGGGTAATAGCATGCAATAGTGGTCGAGACTAATCCGCATTTTTTAATAACCCGATAGGATGGGAAGGGTAGATATGGATATGATGACCGGTGCACTAATACCACATGTAGCCCCTCTTTTGGAAAATGATTAACGGGTATTGCATTGATGTGATTCATATTATAAATAACCCTAGGACCCCTTTTCCTTTCATTTGCACTTCTTTTCAAAATCCGCCTTTTAATAGTTGCTCTTTCGAACTCTTATGTGTTTAAACTTATATCCCCTTCTACTTGAGTTATACTTGTCTATTTGCTAAATTGCACAAATTCAAAAATTGTTTGGCCGGAAACTACAGTAGTCCCCACGAGTTTTTCAGGTCAGATCTGGATTTTATGCATCCGACTGGCAAGACCATTAATCTTAGCACTGGTGATAGTGACTCGTACGTATTGGATCGGTATGCCCTTTTTGTGTAAGATAGCATTTGAGCTCTGATACTTTTTTCTCATAGGCATTTTTATCAGTTTGGGCTCAGTCTCTGAGTCGGGTTTCGACTCAAGATCATTTGACCCTCAAGTTTTAAAATTTCAAGGTGGCCCTTAGGCTCTTACGCGTGGGATCGATATTTTATGTGGGCTGGCGACACTGGATCTTACGCCTTGCTTTTGAGCATTTTTAGTTAATTATTTTGGGTTCAGTCTCCAAGTGGGGTTCCTCTCGAGCTCATTCGACCCTCAAGATTTGGTATTTGTGTGGGCTGGCAATAATGGCTCTTACGCCTTGGGTGGAAGCGACCTTTTAGTGTAAGCTGGCATTTGAGCTCTTACGCTTTTGCTCTTGGAAATTTTTAGTTAACTATTTTGGGTTCAGTCTCTAAGTCATGTTTCGACTCGAGCTTATTCAACCCTCAAGTTTTTGGATTTGTGTTGGCTGGCGATTTTGGCTCTTACGCCTTGGGTTGATGTGACTTTTTATGTGGGCTGGCGATAATGGTTGTTACGCCTTGGGTCTAAGAAACCTTTTATGTGGGCTGGCAACAATGGATCTTACGCCTTGGGTCGAAGCGACTTTTTATTGGCTTTATTTTTCCCTCATTAAGGAATTTCTTGAAAAAAAATTTGCCTAACTCTTCGATGATTTGATAAAACCTCGATTATGAGTCGCTATGTGGCAATGATCAAGCACTTCAGGAGGTTTGGCTCGGAATCTGAGTATCTTAAAGCCTGTGATTTGGAGCTGACATGGTCAAAGATCTTTTGCCTATCTCGAGGGTAGCCTAATTAACTTGTTCTTTTCGAAATAGATTCTAAGCAATTGAAGGCCTGTGATTTTGTAGCGACAGTCGGGTGTCCCCTAGTCATGTTAGTTTGGCTGGTACAGCCTTATAACAGTAGTCATTTGTGCTTGGACATAGCCATTTTAAATCCTGAGTGAAGTAGTTTTGGCGTCTCTCTATCGAGTTTATGCATTTTATGAATCTTACAAGTTTGATAAATAGCCTTAACTTTAAGCTCGGGTTTACTCATTTAGTAAGGTCTTACAACATTTTCATTTTTTTTGAGGTTTTACAGTTTTTATGTCATGACCCAAACCGATGGACCGCGATGGGTACCCTGTATCTTACTCAATCAAGTACAAATATACGTATCTCTTCATATTATAATATCATAAATAAATGAGCTAGAAACGTTGCCATGAAAAAGGTAAGATACAATATGCAATACCAATCTATACATAAGACATACGGGCCTACAAGTCCAAAATAACCACTCGTACTATGAATATAGGCCGATAAGGCCATACAATATCTTACGCACATAACATCTTTCTAAGAGCCTCTAAGAATATAAAATTTTCATAACAGTCGGGATAGAGTCCACCATACTAAATAATATACGTCTAAATCATACCAACCAAATAAGTAACTCCGAAGCAAATGGAGCGCAATAACATCTTTCGCCTAGCTGATAGCCTACTGGGAAGGCTCTCGACCTGCTTGTCAAGGCCTGTGGGCATGAAACGCAGTGTCCCCAAGCAAAAGAGACGTCAGTACAAATAATGTACCGAGTATGTAAGGCACATAAATAAATAAAGAACAAGCCTGGAAGAAATGTAGAGTAACTGACTCAACATGTATGTCTAGATAACTCTATAAATCATGAAATACTTTTAGCGCCATGCATAAGCGTATGAATGTCATGTTGTGCATAGGTACATGTTTCAGAACATCATTAGCATCTGAGAGCATCCCATCATATCATATCGGCCACTGCAGGCAAAATCAATTATCGTATACCAGCTTATTAGGAGGTGGACCGTATATAACGTCATAACCTTTCACATATCCTATATACATATATATACATACATATATATGCATATATAACGACATCTGGTCACGGGTAAATGTACATGAATGCAATGCATGAAAAGTACGTTAATAAAACCTTTCGGTATGTCATAAGACCATTTTGCCTTTGAGTAATATCATAAAGTAGACTTTTTCCAACTTTTGTATTTTTCTGAAACCTGTGAACAGATGATAAAATATTATGACACATGGAAATTCAAGAAGATAAATATCTTTAATACTTCTATGAATAGAGTTATTCATGGGATTTGTGCATTTGCACATTTTATTTGTATTGTGTGGATCATGCAAAAAAAATAATGGATAGCCTTAACATACTTGGAATAAGGAAAAATTCATAATAGGAGAATGCGATTGCAAAAAATCCGGTTGCTAATAAAGTGTTTAGACCAGACCTTCGTTGAAGATTTCATAAGAATTGCACGCTTTTTTGTAGACTTCTTAACTATTCATTCCTAAGTTCTAATTTGTAGGAAATGGCTAATGTTATGATCTGTGTCTTTTTATTCAAGACATAGGAAGTGAAGCTTTGTTAAAAGCTTTTGAAAATGACTAATGTTTCCTGATATTAGGAATGCTAGTACATTGATTTTATACCAAGTATAAGAAAGTGGGGTGCCTTTATTTAGGCATGTTGCCACCTAAGCAAATTGGATTCTTAATCACTTTGGATAACTTAATGGCTGCCACATTTTTGTGGGAGGGGGAGGGATTAATCTTATCCAAATATATCCCCAATTAATTAGGTAATGTCTTATTACTTGGTAATTAATTAATTACCCGCAAAATTGAGAATTATTTTTACTTATTTAAAATATTATTCACTTTTCACATACCTTATACACCTTACTAATAAGGTGAAATAGTACCTTGTATGACACTAGTTCATAAATATCGAATATTTTAACTCGGGCTTACCCCAAAATGCCAAACTTGGACGAAATTTATTTTCTTTGACTTGCTCCCCCTTTCCCCTTCATTAAATTACTAATTGCTTGGAATAGCATAATTTTTATAATCTCCAAATAATCTTTCACTTGGACTGATGTCAATTACCTTACGACAAATTTAACGCATATACTTCAGGGTGCAACATCATCATAACTGAATGTTGCGAAGCGTAACATCACAGTAATGTGATGGGTGCAATACTGTCCAACTTAATACTATGAAGCGTAACACCATCGTAATGTAATACTACAAGGTGTAACATCATCATAGTATATTACTGCAGAGGGTAACATCATCATAATATATTACTGCAGAGCATAACAATGACATAATACCGGGGCATAACATTTTTGATACGTGGTACAAGTATGATTCATGCCTTGCTTGAGGTCATACAGATGTTGTCACTTGGTACAAGTGTGGTTCATGCCTTGCATGAGGTCTTACAGATGTTGTTGCTGCCTTATATAGGTCTTACAAGATCGAGCCTGCCCGCTTAGGGTCTTATGGCCTCGGGTTTTTAATCCCGAGTCATCGATGATACCTTGGCTCGGGAGTCGTTACTCGTAAACTTGGTATTGCCTCATTGAGGCTTACGATCTCGGAGATTGCGACCCTGAGGTCATGCAACTTATGAGATTTTGACGCCAGTCTATGAGTGTTCGGGACATTTTGATAGAGAATTCCTTTTAGAACGTCGAGTTTCTTTTGAAGTGTGCAATGCTTTGATGAAAAGTATTCTTCAATTACTTGGTACAAATATACATGTTTTGTTGTTAAGGGCTCAGTTTCTCTATACGGGCACGGTTCGTTCGATCGTTCCGGTACATTACTTTTTCTATCAAGGGTCCAATTGAGGTATCTTGGCTTTCCCGAGTAGGTGACCTTCCGGGGGGATGTCCCCCAATATTCGAGGTTGATAGCAAAAGTAACTTGAATACTAGTTGAGTCTCTTTAGGTAGAGTATAGACGTTTTCTTGTTAAAAATCTTGCCGGTAAAACCCTTATAGGGACAAAATCCGGTTGAAGGAAAAGAGTGCAACACGTGCTCGAGGGTGTTTCTAAATTTAATCGGACACCTTAGCACTAATATCGTTTTAGCATTGATATGTTCCAGTTTCTTGGAAGCGGTTCGCCTCCATGATACTGAGCTTGTAAGACCCTCTGTCGATTACTTCGAGGACACGGTATGGTCCTTCCCAATTTTGGCCTAGCTTTCCTTCATTAGGAATTCTGGTGTTAAGGGTGACTTTCTTTAGGACCAATCCCTTACTCCAAAATGTCGGAGGTTTGTTCTCCTGTTCTAATATCTTTCGTCATTTTCTTTTGGGTGGCCATCCGAACCAGCGAGGCTTCTCGTTTTTCATCTGGTAGTTCAAGGGCCATTGACATGGCCTCATTGTTCGAGATATCAGTGGTATGTAGGAACTTGGCGCTCTGCTCCCTAACCTCCACTGATCAAAGCCTTGGCGATGTACACTAGAGAGAAATGTGCTTCCCCCGTGCTTGATTTTGAAGTTATTCGGTATGCCCACAGTACTTCGGGCAACATTTCTCTCCACTTTCCCTTGGCGCTTTCCGGCTTCCCTTTTAAGTTTTAGATGATGGTTTTATTTGTGGACTCGGCCTAGCCGTTCTCACATGAGTGTTAAGGCATCGGTGGGATTCTCTTGATTTTATGATCTTTGTGGAATTGCTTTACCTTGCTTTTGATGACCTGCCTCCCTTTATCGCATGTTATCTCAGAAGGCATCCTTAATCGGCAATAATGTGGTCCTAGATGAAGTTAATGTATTTTTTTCTCTTATTTTCTCGAAGGCCTTTGCTTCCACCCATTTTGAGAAATAGTATGTCATAAATAAAATGAATATAGTTTTACATGGTGCCATCTGTAGGGGCCCAATGATAACCATTCCCTATTTCATGAATGTTCATAGAGATAAGACCGAATGTAGTTGTTCACTGGGTTGGTGTATCATAGGGGCAAAGTTCTAGAATTTATCTCATTTTCGAACGAATTCCTCAGTATCTTTTTAGTCCCAAGGTAGGAACCAAACTGTGTACAGTGAAAATGGCAATAACAATTAAATTTAGTTATGGGACTTTAAAAATAATGATATATTTTTATGCTAGTTGTTAAGCAGTTGATATTATTTATGAGACTTAGAAATGAGATAAGAGTTAGGAATAAGGTGATAACCAAATCGATATATCAACAATCGGGGCCTCGAGCTTGTCAACTCGGAGGCCTTGAGGTCGGTTCCGGAGCTCAACTAGGAGCTATCGATGGCAGTTTAAAGGCGATTAACAATTACAATAAAATCAAGAAGGCTCTTTATGGCCAATGATATGCAATAAATGAAGAACAGTAATAGAGATAATAAATGAAAGCAATAATATCAAGAAAATATGTTAGTGAGCAGAGAGCATATTCTTGTATATTTAGTATGGAGCAACAAACTCTTACAATATGGCAAGGACCCCATTTATATAGGAAGGGAGAATCCCAACATACTAAAAACCCATTTATTACAAAGATGTGAAAATGTAATAGCTAGTTGATGTTATGATGTGGGCTCAGACCAACCTAACAGACTTTATCGGCTCTAGTTGCACCCATTGGGAACTCCCTTCTTTTTCAATACAGTCATTCGTCTGCATTGTCCCGAGGTCGGGCATCGACAGCCCTTGAGGGTGAACCTCACCCCAGTCTCGGGCCTTGTGAAGTACATCTATGGGGAATCATAATGACGAAAAATTAGACCCTCCCATTTTACCGTGCACAACTATATTCAATGTAATTATATAATTTTAATATGTAAATCTATTTGTAAAGATACCACTAAAAAATATTTTAGTAAAGATACCACGAAAAAAAAAAGGATGGATTGGATCTTTGAAGATTGCTCTATTTTTTGAGAATCCTTTCTATAACTGGAAATACAAATTTTGCGTGTTATAATTGAAATTTTTGAGTTATATTAGTAGTATATCGCATTACTTGATCCGGTTACCATTTTAAACAATTGAAGACCTTTTTTGCAAATTTCGGTTACTGTATTCACGAATACAGCTCGTGAATACATATGAATACAATCTATGTTTAGATGGACTTCCTTGTTTCCCGCCGAGTTTTGCTACTGTATTCATGAATATAGTAGCTCAACTATATCAATATTCTATAACAAGCGAAAACATATCTATAGGAAGTAATTAAGTAAATGATAACTATAGTAAAATTAATAGCAACTAAACAATAATTATTTCCGAAAATTTCATGGTTTTATTTCCATATTTATAATCAACTCTTTCAACGCATAAAGCCCCTTTTTTCTAGGAGATATTGATAGCTCATAGCCTTATTTTTGGCTGAAAATGAACTTGTTTCTCTTTCTAAGTTGAAACCTTGAACTGTTATACTTTTACATTATAAACTCGTACTCTATTTTAGGGGTGTGCATTCGAATCGGTTTATCGATAAATGGAATCGATTATTTGTTATCGGTTCATCGATAAATGAAATCGAAAAAATCGAAACCTTATTGAAACGATAACGATAAACAGTTGTACTAATTGATAAGTAATTATCGATAAGGGTCAAAAT